>BQNB010081389.1:0-29639 GCA_026074375.1 Tanacetum coccineum
TTAGCATCACGAACTTTTGGTTTCTGACAGTCACGATCATAATGACCGTTCTCATTGTAATTATAGCACTGCATATTTGCTTTACTTGGAGTAGAATCAGTTCGTGGTACATGCTGAACAATCTGATTGCTTTCATCACTTGCATTTCCTGGATTAAACATTTGATTCCTATTTCTTCCTATATTCTTGTTAGCAATTCCACTGTAACCTGAATTCTTGGTTTGTATGTCAACTCATCCATCCTGAACTATAGCTTGATTTTTTGTTTTTGACGACACACAAAAATGATTGTTTGTAGGTGAAGAAAACTTTTGAGAGATTTCTTGGGCTAATAATATCATAGCGGTTATAAGCTTGTTATCTTGAGAATCCCCTTGTAACTCCCCTTGATATTCGTCATCGTAATCAACAATAGATGGAGGATGTGTGACATAGTATGATTCTGGAGAATAAGAAGAATTGGCATGAAGATGTGATGAAGAAGCATTTGAATGAGCAATAAGAGCTAACGGATCATTATTCTTGGCAGCTTTCTTTGCCCTGGATGCTAGAACATGTGGTTTAAATTGTACCAACAAATCATATAAGATATCATGTGTGATGACTTTGTCAAATTGATTTTGACGAACCATGGTAACATATTTGCTCCATTCTGGCTGTAAGCAATTGAGAAATTTTGTGTTGATTGCCACTGGAATAGGACGAACATTATTACGATCCATGATATTCACAAGTTTCGTTAACCTTTCATGCACATAGTCTAATGATTCCCCTTCTTTTGCTGCAAACTTATCAAATTCATCCATAAGCTGTGAATGTCTCACATGAGTAGTAATATCAAATCCATACATTAACCTTTTGATTCGTTCCCACATTTCTTGAGCGGTCTTACATGCATCCACTGAATTGTATATGTCATTTGGTATTACTTGAAGAAGATAATTCATGACTTTCACATCAGCAATGTATTGACTCTTGTTTGCTGAAGTCATTTTGGACAATGGTTCAAGTATTTGTGTGTTAGTGTCGTCTGGATTAGGAATCATTGGCCTCTCATACGGTCCATTCTGTATTGAATTCCACATCCGCTCCCCATCTTCAAGCTTATTATCCAAAAACCTTCTAATCTACTTTCCTATGGAATATACTTCCCTCTCTTAAGCATTGGGGGTCTTTCATTAGCTCTTGAGTCTGTTAAAGTTTGTTAATTTAAAGTAGACATGTTGTATCAAATGATTACAATGCAAACTTGGATCATTTTAGAGATAAAGTCTTGTAATCATGAAGTTAACAAGCAATTACAACCTTGTCTTGTATTACAACAAAGTAACCTTGAAGAAACTAAACTTTAATTTGTTACGAAAGTCTAAGTAACACGTAAGCCTTGTTACGAAGGCTTAATTTTCCAAAATTAGAAGATACGAAACCTTTTCTAATGAGATTACGTATATCTACTAAATTATTAAACCGATGTTTCGAACCTAGTTTTTCGAAAACCTCAAACTGTAATACGATAACCTTCATTACGTTAACCTCCGTAAGATATCTGTGTTACGAAAACCTGTGATACGGTAAGCTTGAAGTTCGAATACCAAAACCAAAGTATTTGATACGAATCCTCATATTTACGAAATCCACTAATTGCTACTATGCTTCCATTATTTTCGAAACAAATGGTTACCGAAGCTCAATTTACGAAAACCTCCTTTTCGGTATATTCCAAAATAACATCTACTTTCGTAAAATCCATAAAGATCCAATACTGTAGTATTTTCATAGTTACGAAACTAGTAAAAAATATTTCAAATATTCTGAGTTTTATGTATTTTTTTATAGTTGATATTCTCAATGTTATCTTTTCCAAATTGATATAATTCGTTGGTTTGAATTGATATTGTTAAATGTTACGAATGTTTTTCTACGTTACGTATTCATATAAAATTCACTTACGTATGGACAGATTAAGAACATAATACAATACGAAAGCTCAAAACTGAGATACGAAAGCTGTTTTCCCGCCTAAAAACAATTAGTGAAACCTATTTCTTGCTTACGAAAGCTATCAAACCTATATTTTTCAATTAACTTCAATCTAAAACATGTATTTTTCATAATCTAGATATTAAGCCTACAATTTGATGGTTACAAAAGCTATTATTCTGCATTTTAAGATCAAAAACTCATCAATTCATAAATCTAACTCATACGAAACCTACGGTTCATCGATACGAAAGCTTGTAGATCAAAATTTCTCATGGTTAAGCTCGATTTGATTCACGAAACACACACTAGATCTCTCTCGGTGATAGATACCACTTGTTATATGTCATGTTTGCATAGTAGTAATCATACAAAAGCTTATAGAATAAAGGAGATGAGCTAGAGAGTATTTTTCATCATTTTCTAAATTTTCATTTCAAAGAGAAAATAGATATGGAAGAGAGAAGTGAATTACAAAAAATGTAAAGACTTGTATAAAACCCCTCTAGATGAGTATTCTATATTTCTTGCTAATCTATTTATTTTCATATATTTAGTCAAACATTGGTCAAACATTATTAACTTTGATCATGTTGACTTTATTACATTTTAATTACTTAATAAAGCTATAAAACTATACAAAGACCAATTCCGCATTTCGCTTAAAAGATCTTTAACAAAGATTCACGAAAAACGTTAAAAAAGCTAGGGTTTTAACCGCAAGAAGTGACTACGGGGATGATTTATTATTACTTATTCGAGATTGTTGTAGTATTTCATGGGGATGTGTACTTATTTCGTCTTTACTTCTTTTTACCTCTTCAATGAAGATGACTTGTTCGAGCATATATGGATAGTGACGAAGACTTGAATATCTAGTTGCTTTTGTGATTCTTTCTCTCTATACCCACAAAGTAGCTATCACTTTAAGTAATTACATTGTAGTACTCAGTGTCTCACGTAGTTGAGGATATTTCATGAGATTCTTCATCACATAGATAGTGCAAGCTTAAGTCACAAATCTGGGGGATGTTGCTTCATTATCGGGTTTGTCATATTGGATTTTCTCCATCAGTAGCCATTACAGATAGCCAATAGAATGTGAGGTTGAAATTGAATTAGTTAGAGAAGAGACAAAAAGAGGTTTCTTATCGGCAGTTGATTCTCATGCTTAACTGAAATTATGATACTTCACACATGATATTACTATCAAATATTCGAGCGTAAACATTTTATGATTATGTTTGATGGTCATCAAATATAACCAGGGGGATGAAAAGGAAGTATTCGATAGATAGCATCAATCAAGAGGGAGGAATGTGTACTTATCTCACCTTTATTTCTTTTTTTCTTATCTTCAAGTTTGTTTCTTTTTTATGGAGATGGATTGTATGCTTTCATCCACTAGATGATTAGTGTGTGAAGTATGTGCATACATGAGAAGATTTTGCTGATTCCTTGCATGTTCCCCTGAACGGATATTCATCAAAACAAAAGCAGTTCAGTTTGATGTGGTTGGCTTCTTCTATAGCTTCTTTTGCTTCTTCTACTTCTCTGATTCTCATCTATTGCTCTACTTCTACCTCTACTTTTACTTATACTTCTACTTCTACTTCTTTTTCTATGAAGCTGTATCACAGTTTTAGAATCTGCTTACAATACGGATGTTGGTTTATTGGAAGCTAATTCAGAAACTTTGACAAAAAGAAGTAGATGAAGAAAGCTGCTTGAAGACATACAGTATGAACTAGGGGGAAGCTAACTCGGTTTATACATATTACATTGCATCATTTGTAAGCAATGGAAAGATCCAAGCTAAAGTATTTGTATTTGTACTTGTAGGATATATTGTAAGTAATTCTATATGCCGCCACATTGGGGGAAGATTGTTAGTTTAGATATAGACTAAAACATAAGGACTATAAATGTAATATTGCCAAAGATGGTTTGTGTAAGGGCTATATAAACCCCTCTAAGCTTCCTTAAAAGGGTAAACCTCTCATTTGTAATCATTCAATAATAACTACTTTCTCTCCCTAAAATGGCTTATTCATATTTCAAGTTTCCCTGACCTCCTGAGATCGTGAACAAAGATTCCTCATAAAACGACAGATGGAGCCTGAAGAATGTGTGTTGATTTTTCTGACATCAACAAAGCTTGCCCAAAGGATTGCTACTCCCTACCAAAAATAGATTGAAAGGTAGATACACACTCTGACTTCAAAATTAATATTTTCTCGCGCATAAAGGATACCACCAGATACCAAATGGCAAAATTAGACGAGCCACAAAAAATAGCATTCTCACGCTCCAAAAACGGGTTTATTGTTATTAAATAAGATGCCTTTCAGACTAAAAAATGCAGGAGCGACTTATCAAAGGCTAATAGATAATGTTTTCGAAAGCCAGATCGAAAGAAACATGAAAGCCTACGTGGACAACATGATACTAAAAAGTATGGACGAGGAAGATATGCTAGTAGACATCCAAGAGACCTTCAAAAGGTTATGAAGGATAAACATGAAGCTGAATCCTAAGAAATGCTCATTCGGAATGGAGGAGGGACAATTCCTAGGACACATAGTATCAAAGCAAGGCATCAAGGCCAACCCGACAAAGGTCCAAGCATTAACAAGCCTCAAACGCCCTAAAACCATCAAGGAAGTGCAAAGCCTAAATGGCAAGCTCGCAGCCCTCAACAGGTTCCTAGCAAAAAGTGCGGAGAAATCCCTACCATTCTTTGAAACCCTAAAAGGATGCCTTGAAAAGAAAGACTTCATGTGGACAAGAGAAGCAGATAGAGCCTTCGAAGACATGAAAAGGTACATAGAAAAGCTCCTCACACTCGTGGCACCAAAAGCCGGAGAAAGCCTGATTGTATACTTAGCAACCGTAAGGGATTGCATAAGTGCAGTTTTAGTGGTAGAAAGAGAAAAAGACCAAAGGCCCATATGTTTTGTGAGCAGGGTGCTACAAGGAGCCGAGTTAAATTACCCAATCATGGAAAACTAGTACTTGCCCTAATCTATGCAGCCAACAGACTTAAGAGATACTTTCAAGCACATAAAATAACAGTCTTAACAAACAAGCCTATAAGGCTTTTGTTGATTAAAACTTAAAAATCGAGGAGGGTGGCCAGATGGGCCATAGAACTCGGAGAACACGAAATTGAATACAAGCCAAGGAATGCGATCAAAGCACAAGTCCTCGCAGACTTCTTGGTAGAAACTCAAGAAAAAGACAAAGAAACAGACTTCCAAGATCAAGAAGATAAAAAGTTAAACATAGGATGGGGGCTATACACCGACGGAGCATCAAGTGACGATAGCTCCGGAGCTGGGTTAATGATAGTCAATCTGGAGGGTATGGAATTCACCTACGCTCTAAAATTCGAGTTCACGGCAACTAACAATGAAGCTGAATATGAAGCCGTCATAGCAGGCCTCCGAATAGCAAAAGAAATGAAAATAGAAGAAATCATAGTGTTCGTAGACACACATCAACCAAGTAATTAAGTCTTAGGAAGCAAAACATCACCAGATCAAAAAGTATATACAAATAACAAAGGAATTACTAAAGAGCTTCTGACGTTCTGAACTCCAGTATGTAACATCCCTAAAAATGTGTCGCAGCGAAAATATGTTCGGGTTCATAATACACAACGCTAGATACAAGAGAACGACCTCTAAATGTGTCGTTTGGAAAGTAATCTCGTTGATTTCCTTGAAATTGATATAACATTTACCCCATAATTGCATCATAATGAAAAGCTTGAAAGAAATACGAGATTTGATCATTTGTATATAAGTAGAAATCCATAAATGAAATCTTGTCAAATTTAGACTCTAGTGGACATCAAGTAGGCCAAGCATCTAATTCACCTGAGAAAAACATGCTTAAAAAGTGTCAACATAAAGTTGGTGAGTTCATAGATTTGTTTAAGTATAAATGTTGAACCAAGGTTCTGTAAACTGTGTATGACCATTTAAATCCTTAAATGTCCTTCCAAAATGTATGTATGATTTTTAGAAATCAAATAGTTGTAAAGTATGCATGACCATTTCAATCCCCAAATAGTCACAAAAATGTACGTATGACTGTTGAACCGCAATTGTTCAAAGCATGTATGATATTTATATATATATATCACCAAAATGTTTCAAGTATGTATTGCCACTCTATTCAAGGCACAGTAAATATTCATGTGTGTATAAAACAATGATTACAATTACTCTAAGTTCATGAAACTGCGACGTAGACTTGTATGTATGCCACTTTATTCAAGACACAGTAACAGTTTATGTGTATGTGTCATTGGCCCTATAGGCCCAACCAATCGTGTTCCGACATGTTATAACGTACGTTTGCCTAGTGATAGCTAATCACCCGAACGGGGATTGTCAATCCCGAATAGATCTATTTCATAACATTCGCGCTCACCCTCCAAGTGATTACAGTTCATGCAACCTAAGCTAATTCGTAATCATTTCCAAAGTAAAGTATGTATTCGCGACCAAAAATGAATTCAATTAATGTATCCCATAGCGAGTTATGCATTATATAGTATGTAAACAATTTGTATCAACCATGTAAATGCATTCGTAAAACAAAGCATGTTCTCACCCCAAAAATTTAATGTAAAAACTAGTAAAAACATGGGCACTATAAAACTACCACCTCGATGATGTAGAACGATTGGCAGAAATGCACACATAGCACAACATAAACGAAAACTGAAACGGCTCGACCAAGGAGTTACGGTTTATCTTAACGGCTAAGTCCCACTAGCCTAGGATAATGCATTTGGGTTTCCCGATGAATGGTTACGTCAACGCGACACGTTGATAAAAGATTCAGATTTCATGTTGTAATAGTTTGGTGGTTGGTTAAATAAAATAAATCGAAAAGTAAACACAAAGTATGTAATATATTCCGTATATATTACATATGAAAAATGAACATGTATATAATTCATAACGTGAATTATATATCAAAGGCAAACAACCGAAAGAATAATTCAAAATGTGTATAATACACGACATGTATTATATATAAGGAAAGTACTATATAAGAGACGCGAGAATAATAATTAAAACACCCATTTCGACACGTGTTCGGAAAATCACCAATTAAATTAATAAGAACGTTCTTGCATAAAAGTTAGACGTACGTCTTAAAGTTATGAATTAAGTAACAATGTTTGTAAAGCTTTTACAAAAGTTATGATTTTACTTTCTAGTCAATTAGTATTTCGTCTCCTTTTTAGCTAATATAGTTGTCTCGTTTGTAAAAGTACGATTTTCGTTTAATTACCGGGTTACCGTTATCGTATAATTACGAATTAATAAGCTTAAATACTCTATAACTTCGTCCTTTTATCGGGTTTCTAAAATAATAGAAATTATTGTGAAATTTACTAAGTGTAGAAATTTATATAAATTTCAACATAAACTATTCGTTTATACAATGTTTTCCATTTTTACAAAATTCAATGTTTTCCACTTTCCTCCATCCATGTTGCAATATACCCGCGTGTTTTAAATATATATAAATATATATTTATATCTAAACTAAAAAAAATAATAAATATCACATTTATTTAATCCGTATTTAAACTCATCAAATATAACGGTTCTTTATTTGTATACATTTTATGATTATTCTATTGTTGATTTATATAATAACTACGCACACCTTGTTGTTTTCTTTTCTAACACCACAAACGCACCCTATGTCGTTTCGCTAAACCAAACGCACCCTTGTTGCGTTTCTTCACAACCAAACGCACCCTTTGTGGTCATTTATAAACCAAACTGCACCCTTAGTTTGAATACTGTCAAAACAAACCACGCACCTTAATGTGTCTTTCTTAAAACCAATCACACGATATGTTGTTTAATCCTGCCAAACCAAAAACACCATATTGTTGTTAAACTAAACCCTAACGCACCATTGTGCGATTTATACCAACCAATGCAACCCTTTATCTGTGTAAACCAAACAAACAAACGCACCCTTGTGCTTGCGGTCACAACCAAAACAACCCACTCTTATGTGGTGTTTATCATATAACAAACGCACCCTTGGTGCTGAATCAAAACCAAACGCACCCTGTCATGATTCTGCACAGCCAAACGCACACTATGCTGGTGCAAACCAAACGCACCCTGGCTGGCGACTCTCACAAACCTAACGCACCTTTTGGTGCACCCTTTAAACCGAACGCACCCTATTTGTTCTGAGCCAACCCAAACGCACTTGTTGGTGGTGTTGATTTAAAACCAACAGCACCCATGTGGGTGTCTGTTAAAATCAAATGCACCCTCTTGTGGTGATTGACAAATCAAACGCACCCTCTTGTGGTGTTAACCACATAAACAAACACACCCTCGTGGTGTGAGGGCTGCCAAACGCACCCATATGGTGCGTGGGGTTCGGTGGTGGTGTTGGCTGAGTGGTGATGATGGTGTACGGTGGTGATGATGATGTGGTTACGGGGTGGTGAGGAGGGTGATGATGGTGAGGTGTTGTTGGTAATGGAATCGGGTGCGTCTTGTGTGGGGACGATGATGTTATTGGTGGCTGTTTTGTGCTTATTGTGACATGTGTGGTGTTTTGGCTGCGGCAGGTAGCGGCAGCTGTAGTGGTGTTGCGGCTGCGGGGTGATGGCAGCGTAGGTGATATGATGGTGTGGAGATGATGGCGTGGAGGAGATGATGTAGATCGGGGTGGAGTGGTGGTGTGTTCGACGTCGGTGGTGGTTCGGAGCTTGGCCGGAAATCTTGGTCGGATCCGGTGACGGCACCGAAAAAGTAAGTGTGTGTGTTTAGGGTTAGTATCAAATGAGGAAACCCTAGTTGGTTTTCTATTTATATAAGAAACTTTCAAAAAAATGTAGCGAGTGTAACATAATTTAGGGTTGAGGTTGTAAATATTACCACAGGGACCAAAAGTGTATTTTTTGTTAATTAATGGTTCGGGACTCGTTTAGCATAGTTAACGATTTATTCAAAACACGAAACTTGCGTCATTGCATTCCAAATGATTTTTCCCATAAAAATAAGTATTTACATGACTAGTATTCATAAACGTTTTATAAATTTTCTTTAACAATAACAACAACAACGATACCCAATCCCGCTAGGCAGGGTATGGGGGGTGAAATGTAGACAGGTCATACCCCTACCCTTAACGGGTAAAAAGACTGCTTCCGGGAAGACCTCCCGGCTAAGATGAAAGGGGAAGAGAGAGAGCGTGAGAGAGAGAGTGAGAGAGAGAGAAAATTTTTTTTATAAAACGATTATTCTTTATTTGTGTATCTACCCGATAAACTTTGTCAGCAAAATGATATTTAACTTTGCTATTTGGGGTGGCCCCCATTTTTTTTTTTTTTCCAAACGTCTTATGAATTAAAATGATAAATAATTTTTAAATAATATTGTATTTACTAAAAAGTGATATTAAATATACATCTTTAAATCTCTCTTTTAGCTGCTAATCCCCCAGAATGTCAATACGCGTTGTGTGCGTTGTTCAAAAATTTACGAGGGTATTTTTGTTATTTTCTGCTGTTTTTCGGCCGCTCTCGCCGGCACAAACTATAAGTAGCTCACGGAATGTCGATCTTTTCATCAATTGCTTTAGAGTCCAGTCGTCGCAAATCGTGTTCTAGAGGGTAGTTTTTGATAAGTCTATCTTAGAATTCACACAATCTTCTTTTACGTCGTTCTCAAGTCGTATAAGTTTAAATAATAAATTCCTTCGCTACAATGGTTACGCCTATGTAATAATCTACATTTTGCTCTTTTATTTATTTAAATATGTTCCGAAAAACTTTACCGGTTACGCGGTAATCGTTTTTAATTATGTCACAATAATGTATAAGCGATCAATAAGTCAAAAAGTCAAGTCGGACCCGAAAAGTCAAAGGGTAAAATAGTCATTTAAAATTTTGAAAATTGCCAGTTGTTACAGTACCTACCCCTTAAAGAAATCTCGTCCTGAGATTTAATTCGTGTTAACCAATTGTGTGACCAAGAAAAGATTTAAGAGTTAATAAACTAGTTTTAAAAAGACGCTAATAACTTTATTCAACAAAATTCGATGTTTCGACATTTCTCAATATACCAAAAATTTTGGCTAGGTTTGACCAGGATATTTAATCCATCAAAATAGGTATCTCAAAAATATCATTACAGATCTTATGACTGATATAAACGCGTTATAGAGAAAGTCTCTTAATAGTGAAAGCATCGAAGGAGAAAGTGTAGTCGTGTAAGTATGTCTATATAAGGTTTCAAATGTTCAAGAACGGGGTCTCGTTTCTGATATCTGTAATCTTTGATGATTAATAACGGACGAGGCTTATGGATGTAAGTATCCAACTTACTTGGCAGTACCAGGATGTATCGCGACCTAAGTCTTCGTACTAGTGGCCCAAAATGAATAGTTCGACTATCTCTTTCGTCGATAGGTGTTTATCTGGTTTAAGGGGAGTTACATTACCTATTGGATAAAGTTGTACAAGCTGGGACCGCTCTAGGACCACAACAAATCCGCAATACATACGACGATAAACTATAAACAAACGGTGATGGGATGCAGAGAGTGAGGACGTTTCAAGAAACAATATCCCCAGAATAAAGTTCAACAAATGGGAGGAGCTCGCGGGAGAGCTTATGTGATAGGTGGTGGAATATTGCACTTAGTCGTTAGTTCGAGGATGAATCAACTCCATTAGTTCAAGTGTGTAACAAGTCTGTTAGTTCCACAAACAGTTCGTGATCGCGAGGATTAGCAACGGAAAAAGTAATAACTTAAGAATGAGATAAGGTAGTTCCAAGTGAGGCCTTAAGATTCTGCTGAGTGGTAAGACACGATTGTGTTTCTAAACCTTTTTAACGGATTCCGGTGAATTATCGGGTTCGACTTCATACTCGTGTCATATTGGATACCATTAAGCCCACTCATTTATAATTTATTACTTACATAAAGGAGCGTCCTAATTTATGTAAGTAAGAAATGATAAACTTATGGTTCGGGGATTTACAATTTCTTTATTTAACTGAAGAGGCGTCCCAATCCTTTCAAATAAAGAGATTATAAATCATCCTACTTAATAATTTCCGATGCAATACGCGTACTCACATAACCTTCAAGGTGATGGATAACATGACGATGCATGTGCTTCTAATGAGTATGGGGCGAGTGTTTAAAACTCGTCTTCGAAGGCGGGGAGTAAAACTACCAAGGAATATCGACCTAGAGTTCAAGATAGTTAATGAGTACTCGGTTAGAGTAAACAAGGTAAAAGTCTATATGAACGAGTCAACATAGCAATTATCATATAAATCCTCCTATTACAAGTCCCGCCCATACAAGACTTGTAATACTTAGATTTATACATAATCCCATGTAAACAGAACTGTGACGGGCTTTGTTAACATAGCAATTATCATATCAATCCTCATATTACAAGTCCCGCCCATACAAGACTTGTAATACTTAGATTCATACATAATTCCATGTAAACAAAATTATGACGGTCTCCGTGTAATACGATATTGTATAAAGTTATGAAGAAAAATAATATTCTTAGAGACCATTGTTTAACTTACAATGTCTGAGAACGAAATGAGACCATTGTGCAACTCACAATGTCTAAGAAGTAAAATGAGACCATTGTGTAACTTACAATGTCTGAGGTATAAATGAGACCATTGTGCAACTCACAATGTCTTAAGAAATGTTCTAGTATTTATATAATTAATATTTTATTTCTCTATTTTACATCTATTCTCTTTTTTTTTTTTATATATAATTAACTCTTATATAAATAAACGTACGATATACGCAAAAGGAATGCAAGCATATATATTATATATATATGTATGTCATGTAAGCACTTAATGCAACAAGTAATGTAAGCAAGTAGTGTGTATGCACTTTGAAAATGTTTGCTGTGATGCAATATTTGCGAAAACGGCTATAGTCTAGGGTAAAATATGCAACCTAGTTCTCTATAGCCAGTGCTCTGATACCAATCTGTAACACCCCCAAAAATATATGTCGCAGCGGAAATGTGTCCGGGGGCGTTACTTCATAATACACAGCGCTAGATACAAGAGAACGACCTCTAAATGTGTCGTTTGAAAAGTAATCTCGTTGATTTCCTTGAAATTGATATAACATTTGTCCCATAATTGCATCACAATGAAAAGCTTGAAAACAACCCAACGAGATTTGATCATCTGAATATAAGTAGAAATCCATAAATGAAATCTTGTAAATTTTAGACTCCAGTGCACATCAAGTAGGCCAAGCATCTAATTCACCTGAGAAAAACATGCTTAAAAGTGTCAACATTAAAGTTGGTGAGTTCATAGGTTTTTGTAAATACAAATGTTGAACCAAAGTTCTGTAAAGTATGTATGACCATTTCAAACCTGGTATGTTTCCCAAAATGTATGTATGGATGTCATAATTCAAAGAGTTGTAAAATATGCATGACCATTTCAATCCCCAAATAGTCACAAAAATGTACGTATGAACGTTGAACCACAATTGTTTAAAGCATGTATGATATTTATATATATCACCCAAAATGTTTCAAGTATGTATTGCCACTTTATTCAAGGCACAGTAAATATTCCCATGTGTATAAAACAATGATTACAATTACTCTAAGCTCATGAAACTGATGCGCTAACAGAAATAATGGCCATGTGCTTACACCGGATGTCCCCACCTGGACACCCTCAGCATTGAATTACTTTACATGTGCCTACACCGGATGCCCCCTCCTGGACACCCTCAGCATTGAATTACTTTACGTGTGCCTACACCGGATGCCCCCACCTGGACACCCTCAGCATTGAATTACTTTGTAACATACAACCTGAGCTAATCCGTAATCATAAAAGTATAGTATGTGTTTACGTTCAAAAACTAAACCAAGTATTGTATCTCCTCGCGAGATGTATAAATGAGTATGTAAACCAAACAGGTAATCAACCATGTAAATGCATTTGTAAACAAGCATGTTCTCACCCCAAAATATATGTAAAACGAGTAAAACATGGGGCTATAAACTCACATTGATGTTGTAGAACGATTGACAGATAGGCATCTAATATGCACAACACAAATGGAAGACAAAGCGGCTCGACCAAGAAGTTGCAACTAATCTTATCGGCTAATACCCACTAGCCTAGGATAACGTATTTGGATTTCCCGATGAATGGTTACGTCAACGCGACATGTTGATAAAGATTTAGATTTCCAAGTGGTAATAGTTTGGTGGTTGGTTAAATAAAATAAATCGAGAAAAAAGTAAACGCAACGTATGTATTATAGTTCGTATATATTACATATGGAAAATGGACAAGTATATAATTCATATGGTGAATTATATAACAAAGACAAACAACCAAAAGAATAATCGAGGTATATAATACTTTGCAAGTATTATATAAGAAACGTGAGAAAAATAACTGAAGCAAAACAATTCGACACGTTTTCAGAAATCACCAATTAAATTAATAAAATGTCCTTGCATAAAAGTAAACGTACGTTTTAAAGTTTCATAATATATAAACGATGTTTTCAAACCTTTTACAATCATTATGACTTTATCTTCCAGTCGAGAATTATAAAATAATATTTTATAATTGTGTGTTCGTTACGACTTTTAACTAAACTAGTTGCGTTGTTGTAAAAGTATAACTTTCGTTTATGAATCGGTTTATTGTATAATTATAAATAATTTAAACAATCTTAAAACTATATAACTAAATCCTTTTTCAATCAATCCGCGTTGAAATTACTCGCGCGTTTTAAATATATAAACATATATTACATTTATTTAACCAATTTAAACCACCAATATATCCGGTTTTAATATTTATAAAACCTTATGTTATATTCATTAGTCGATTTGTATAAACCAAACACACCCTAAAGGTTTTCCTGCTCACCCAAACACAGTCTTACGGTTATTCTGCTCACCCAAACATACCCTTTCGTGTTTCTGCTATCCAAACGGCATCACCTTCGGTTCTTATTTTCAAACCCAAACGCACCCTAATCGTCAAACTGTCAAACCAAACACACTCCTTGTGTGTTTATGTTATCCCAAACGCACCCTAACATTTTCTATATCAACCACACGCACCCTAATTCATATTTCAGCCAACCAAACGCTACCCTAATCTGTTATAGACCAAACCAAACGCCCCTTTTCTGTTTATCACAAACCAAACGCACCCTAACGGCTATTACAACAGCCAAACACAACCCCCCCCCCCCCCCCCCCCCCCCATAATCTGTTATGAACAGCCTAACAACACCCTAATCTGTTATGTCAAACCAAAAGGCCCCTTTGTGGTGTTCCACACAACCCAAACGCACCCTAACCTGGTAAACCTTATTCCACGCTCCCTTTGTGCAATATAAAGGACCAAAACTGCCACCCTTTATGGTTGTTTTAAAATAGCGAAAACAAACACCCTTATCGGCTTATAAAACGCAGCAGCCAAACTCCCCTTTTGGCTGATTATATGCAGAAACAAGCACCCTTTCAGGCTGTTTATACGCAGAACCAAACGCACCCCTTGGTGCATATTTTAAAACCACACGCACCCATTGGTGACTAAGACAAAACCAAAAGCACTCTTGGTGTTGAATAAAACAAACAAACGCACCCTAGTTGTGTGAATGAAAACCAAAGCACCCTTTGTTGTTAATGCAGCACGTAATGTAAGCACATAAGCAAGCAGTGTATATGCACTTTGAAAATGTTTGATGTGATGCAATATTTGTGAAAACGGTTATAGTCTAGGGTAAAATATGCAACCTAGTTCTCTATAACCAGTGCTCTGATACCAATCTGTAACACCCCCAAAAACGTGTCGCAGCGGAAATTGTGTCCGGGGGCGTTACTTCATAATACAACAGCACAAGATACAAGAGAACGACCTCTAAATGTGTCGTTTGAAAAGTAATCTCGTTGATTTTCTTGAAATTGATATAACATTTGTCCCATAATTGCATCACAATGAAAAGCTTGAAAGCAACACAACGAGATTTGATCATTTGTAGAAATCCATGATGAAATCTTGTCAGATTAGACTCCAATGCACATCAAATAGGCCAAGCATCTAATTCACCTGAGAAAAACATGCTTAAAACGGTCAACATAAAGTTGGTGAGTTCATAGGTTTTTGCAAGTATAAATGTTGAACAAAGTTTCGTAAAGTATGCATGACCATTTCAATCCTCAAATAGTCACCAAAACGTATGTATGAATGTTATAAATCAAAGAGTCGTAAAGTATGCATGACCATTTAAATCCCCAAATAGTCACCAAAACGTATGTAAATTGGACCACCTTTGTTCAAAGTATGCATTGCCATTTTATTCAAGGCACAGTAAATATCCATGTGTGTATAAAACAATGATTACGATTACTCTAAGTTCATGAAACCGATGCACTAATATAACAGTAAAAATTCATGTGTATTTGTTGGGGGTCGTGTAGACCCAACCAATCGTAATCCGACATGTTATAACGTTCGTTGCCCAGTGATCGCTAATCCCCCGAACGGGAATTGTCAATCCCGAATAGATCTATTTTATAACATTCGCGTGGACAACATGCTATAACGTTCATTGCCCAGTGATCGCTAATCACCTGAACGGGGATCCACACCCGAATAGATCAATTTCATAACATTCGCGCTCACCCTCCAAGTGATTTACGGTTCATGAAGCCGTGACGTAGACTTATATATACCTATCACAGGTGTCCCTTCCAAGGACACCCGGGCAGTAAAGTTTTTGTTATCAGTTCAATCCGCTAAAGCAAATCCGTAATCATTTCAAAAGTAAAGTATGTATTCATGACAAAAAAACGAAGTCAAGTAATGTATCCCATAGCGAGCTATCACCATCCCCCCCCCATCTTGCACCGCCGCTGTTGCCATCTTACCACCACACCACAGCCAGCACCACCTCAGCCACCACGAGGGTGCGTTGGGTTTGGGTGGAAGCCGCCCAAAAAGGGGTGCTCGTCGGTTGTAGTTTATCACCGAGACCACCACCATAAGGTGGTGTTTGGTCGGAAATGCTGCCGCCACAGCCGCACCGTGGTGGTGCCGGCTCGTGGTGGTTTGAGTTTGATTTTCATATATGCACCGAGGGTGCGTTCGGGTGTCTCATACACCACAAGGGTGCGTCGGTTTACTATTCACCGCACCTAGGGTGCGTTTGGTTTGCATCAGCGGGTCCGTTTGGTTTATTTATGCACCTAGGGTGCGTTGGTTTGATTTCGGCACCACAAGGGTGCGTCCGGTATCGGGTCAGCCACCCGATTAGGGTGCGTTTGGCTGTGGCAGCCCAACAAGGGTGCGTTTGGTTTTGTATAAAACACATTAGGGCGCGTTTGGTGGATATAGAAACAACATAGGGATGTGTTTGGGTTAAGGGAAACAGGGATAGGGTGTGTTTGGTTGTAAGGTTAACTGCCAAAAGGGGCGTTTGGGTTAGCAGATTACCGAATAAGGGGCGTTTGGGTGAGCAGATTACCCATAAGGGGGGGTGAGCAGATTTACCGTAAAGGTGTGTTTGGTATTAAAAACAACCCACAAGGGGCGTTTGGTTGTGGGTTTAACAGCCCGCAAAGGGCGTTTGGTTGGGCAGAAAACAACATAAGGGGGTGTTTGTTTGGTTTGGCAGATTTTGCCAACGCTGGCGTTGGTTTTTGACACAAAGATCATCAAGGGTTTCCGTGTTTCGTGCACTGACTAATAAAAATAACACGAATATATAAAAATTATAAACCTGATATATATTGGTGTTTAAATTGGTTAAAGTAAATTGGAATATTTTATTTTTTGTTTTAGTTTAGATATGAAACAAATAAATATTATTTTTAAAACCCGCAGGCTTGAAATACTGACACCGCTAACAATGCAACATTTATTGAATTTCGGGAAAAAACGTTGAGATATTTACGAATATGGAATCGTTTTATAACTGAAAATCAGACGACAATTTATATAAAATTTCTATACTTAGTAATGTTTTACTAAAACTTTTATTATTTTAAACCCGGTAAAAGAGACTAAGTTATATTTTAAAAATATACTAAAATATAACTATACGATAACCTGACAACGAACGAAAACTATACTTTTACAAGGAGACAACAATTTTAGCTACGATCCGTCAATAAGACGAAAGATTAATTTATAAAATATTATTTTATAAATTCTTGACTAGAAGGTAAAATCATAACTTTTGTAAAAACTTTACAAGCATCGTTAAACATAATTTGTAACTTTAAAACGTGTGTTTACATTTATGCCGGAACTCTTTATTAATTAAAGTGGTGATTTCCGAAAACGTGTCGAAATGTTTTGTTTCAATTATTCTCACATTTCGCGATTATTTATTTAATTGGTTTCCTTTATTATATAATTCACGGTATGAATTATATAACTTGTTTATTTTTCATATGTAATATATATACGGGATATATTACATGCTTTGTTTTTACTTTTCGATTTATTTTATTTAACTAACCACCAAACTATTACAACTTGGAATCTAAATCCTTATCAACGTGTCGCGTTGATGAGACTACCCATCGGGAAACCCAAATTCATTATCCTAGGCTAGTGGGACTTAGCAGTTAAGTTAAGCTGCAACTTCTTGGTCGAGCCGTTTCGGTTTCCGTTCGTGCTGTGCTTAAAATGTGCATTTCTGCAAATCGTTCTTCATCATCGATGTGAGTTTATAGCCCCATGTTTTACTGGTTTTACATATATTTTTGGGGTGAGAACATGCTTGTTTACAAATGCATTTACATGGTTGATTACAAATTGGTTTACATACTTATTTATATATCTCGCGGTGAGATACAATACTTGGTTACACTTATGGACGCGTTTTGGGGTGAGAAACATATGCATGGGTTTTTACAATTGGACGCAAGTGGACATTTTTACATTATGATTACGTGTTTGCCTAGGTAACAATACCTAATGAGCCCATTATCATGAACTGTTAATTATGGTATAACCAATTGGATTGGTCTCAGTAAGCGCGAATGTTATAAATAGATCTATTTGGGGGTGACGCCCCCGTTCGGGTGACTAGCTATCACCGGGAACGAACGTATACCATGTCGGATTTGGGATGTTCCGGGTAGAACATCAATACGGGCAATGTGGGCAATTTTATATTGCTATTTATTTATGTCGAGCTTCAGTATCATGAGCTTAGGAAAACGTAATGACATTTTTGTGATGTTTGCATTTGATGCATTATCACGAGGGAAATCTTGCGGTCCTACACTTATACATTTTTACCATACATATTTGGAATATTTCGTGATGATTTTGATTATCATGCATACTTTGAACAAAGGTGGTCCATTTATACATACATTTTTTGGACTATTTGGGGATTGAAATGGTTATGCATATTTTACAACTCTTTGAATTACAACATTCATACATACATTTTGGGGAACATACAAGGATCGAAACGGTCACACATATTTTACAGAACTTTGGTTCAACATTTTGTTTACAGAAACCTATGAACTCACCAACTTTAATGTTGACACTTTTAAGCATGTTTTTCTCAGGTGAATTGGATGCTTGGCCTATTTGATGTGCATTGGAGTCTAAACTTACAATATTTCAATCATGGATTTCTACTTACATACAAATGATCAAATCTCGTTGTATTGCTTTCAAGCTTTTTATGGTGATGCAATGATGGGACCAATGTTATATTAATTTCAAGAAAATCAACGAGATTACTTTTCAAACGACACATTTAGAGGTCGTTCTCTTGTATCTAGCGCTGTGTATTATGAAGTAATGCCCCCGGACATATTTCCGCTGCGACACATTTTTGTGGGTGTTACACCAAACGCATCCAAGTCGGTTTATACATAAACCAAACGCATTCTTTGTTGTTTTATAATAAATCCAACGCATCCTACTCGTGTATAGCCAAACCCACCCTAAGCTGTTATAGAAAACTAAACGCACCCATGGCTGAAATAATAAATCAGACGCACCATACGTGGTGATATTAACAAAACCAAATGCCTCTTGGCTGTAAACATCAACCAAACGCACCCCTTTGTGAAACAAAAACCAAACGCACCATATCTGTTGAGAACCCAGATCCAAACGCACCCTTGTGGACGATTTATAAAACTAAACGCACCCTTTTATGTTTATGACAGAACCAAACGCACCCGTTGTGCGGCTGTTAAAAATCAAACGCACCCTATTCTCGTGACCACAACCAAAACACACCCTATTCTGTATAACCTAAACAAACCCATAGAGGACTGTCCCTGGTTGGTTTTTGTCCAGAGCCAAACGCACCTATGGGCTATAAATTCGAACGCACCCGTTTTATAGCGGCTGTACAGCGTGGCTGTGATGACGGCATGTGGGTGGTGGCTCGCGTGGTGTGGACGGCGGCTGACAATGATGGCGTCGTCGTTGGCTTGTAAGGCGTGATGTGTCGTTGCGGGAGAGGGTGGCGGTGGTGTTGATGGTGGCGTGTGGGAGATGGCTGCCGTGGGGTGGTGATGGTGTTGGATCGGTGGTGGTGCGATGATGTTGATGGTGTGGGATGATATAGATGGATGCCGACGGTGGGCGGTGGTATAGTGGCAGCGGCTGCTGCCGTAGTTGGTGGTGGATGCGGGCAGAGGGTGAAGCGGCGGTGGAGGCGCGTGGTATAGTGGATCGAACAGATCGGGTGGCGAGGAATCTTTTTGGATTCGGCCGGAAAAGTCCGCCGGAAAAGTTTTCTGACGACGGCGGCGTGGTGGTGGCCGAAATCCGGCGGCTGGCCGGCGGCCGGAAATCATGGAGAGGAGAGAGTCATGTGTGTGTGTTTATATAAGATAAAAATGAAAAAAAATGTATAAAACTTTTTATATATATTAAAGTATTTTTAATGCAAAGTGGCAAGTTCAAATAGATGGGGGGTCATTGTTAAATTTCAATATAGTTTTGATAATAAGCGTTCGGACTCGTTTGAGCGACTAATCGATGATTCAGCACGAACCTTGCGTCAATATTTTCCAATTCATTTTTCTGATAAAAAAAGAGTATCCACTCGACTAATTTCGTAAACTTATAAAAACTTATTTTAAACTTTTAGTATTTATTTTGTATATTACTGATAAACTTTGTCCCGGAAAATTAAATTAGATTTTAACCCAATATTCGCGTTTTCAACAAACGGTTTAATTAA
This sequence comes from Tanacetum coccineum, assembly GCA_026074375.1. Lineage (NCBI taxonomy): Eukaryota > Viridiplantae > Streptophyta > Magnoliopsida > Asterales > Asteraceae > Tanacetum > Tanacetum coccineum. Next base: position 20,272 of record BQNB010081389.1, read on the forward strand.
AAAGCTAATTTAATTTATTAAATTCTATTTAATAAAAAGTGGTAATTAAATATAATTTAATTATTTTCTGCGTCGGAACGCGTTGGTTTCATTTCTAAAACTTTGCGAGGCTGTTTTAGCCCCTTTCTACTCGTTTTCAAGTCTCGGATAAAACTGAAAAGTTGTTCGAAATATCGTTTTACATCAAATTGCTTTAGAGTCCGAGTTGTGAAAATGTGGTTTAGCTGGTCGTTTTTGATACGTCAGCTTAGAAATAATCTATATCTTTTTCGTTTTCGAGCCAATAAGTTAAAAATAACTTTCACTTATGAGATGTAATAATAAATATGATTTATTATAATAAAAATATGTTCCGAAAATTTTACCGGTTACGCGGTAATTACTTTTATGTGACAATAAAAGACCAAAAGTCAAAAGGTCAAGTCAGACCCAAAAAGTCAAAGGGTAAATAGTAATTTAAAATTTCGAAAATTGTCGGATGTTACACTTTTACTGGTACTTATAAAACGAGGTTATAAATTATTGGTTCGTAAATCAAGTTAATTTTTAAGAATGTATTTGTTCATCTCAATATGTTAATCTTAAAGTCTTCAAAACTTATATGGGTTAAAAAATCATTTAGTGATTTTCAACTGGACAAAACTCCAAAATTACCAGTTTATCACATCAAATAAAGTTGGGTTGGTATAGGGTTTCATGGGTCAATGTAGTTCAAATTAGTGAACTAACCTATAACTGTTTTCTTTTTGCTATTTACTAATAGCTGATGTGCCTGAATGCAGGGTAGAAACATCACAATGAAGCTTTATCATAACCAAAAGTTCAATGGGATGCACACAAATACCATCAGAATGGTTTCTTAGAAAGGTACGGATATTTGAGATTTCTTACTTATTCAACAAATTCTAAAAAGACTTGAAGCTTTTTGTGGATTTGAGGTAATAAACCTTTCATTGATATCTAACCACAAAACTGTACCTTCATTGATATCTATGTTTGTTTATATTTTGTTATAACTTTGTTGATAGTTAAATGGTTTCATTATGTCTATATATGCTAAGTTAACAAGAGTGAAGTCATGAATTTAATAAAAACTGTTTCCTGGGACATTAGGGTAAAACAAAAACCCGTAAGTAATACGAGTGAACTCATGAACTATCAAATAACCTTTAGTGAGTATTATTAGACAAGAGTGTGCATATTGACCTATTGTGTTAGTCTTGATAGACCATGTAAAAAATGCTCCTTTGCTTGTATATTTTTAAGAACGGTTCTTTGCCTGTATATTACTAACGTAATACTCACACAATTATACAAACAATTTGGTCATGAATCGATAAAGCTACTTGATAAACAGATTATGATTTTTAATTGTTGCATGTGGTAAAAGTAGTATATTGACGTTTGTTATTTGTTTGATTAATTAATCTGTTGTTGTTGTTTTTGCAAAAGAAAGACAGTGTTACATCGGGTTAATTATAAATTGTCTTAGTTTGTATTGTGAAAGGTAAAATCCTAAATGTTTTGTTTTGGGTTTATATAGGAACCGAGTAGTAGATCAAGAATTGAGGTTGTTAGTGGTGGGACGTCTGATGACATAATGTAGACTAAGAATTAAGGTAAAAGTGCTTATATGCATCAGTTTGGTTATTTTGTTTGTAGTAATCATTTATTGATTATTTTGTGAATCACCGTTTGTCTAAGCTTAGACATACACATCACTCTATAAATCTGAGTGGTTAACTTTATGAATAAGAATTGATGTACAAGTGCTTATATGCATCGCTTGAACATTGCTACTATAAATGTTTTATGTGTATGCATCTTAAAGATCCGTGTCTGAAAATATGATACGCCCCTGTTTGTGCAAGCTTATTTGAAAAGGTGATGAGGTTGTTCAAAGATTGATAAGTTCAAATTTGTGGATTACTAAACATTATAAGCTCATACGGTCACCAGAAATAGCTTATTAAATTTTCGATAAACACATAAGCCCATTAAACATGGGTGTTTGTTTGAGCTCACCTTTTTAGCTTACACGGTGGTGAGATGTGATCTCCCACTACGCTAGCAACGGGGTGGGTTTTCAAACTAAGAACACATGGACCAATAAATTCGGGGACGGGTCAAGCATAACGACCTTAAACAAGCGCTTCGTGGGAGGCACCCTATGCTTATCAGTAGTAGTATGTAGTAATAAGTGTTTTTGTGTGAGGAGGCTTACTTCTTCCATTACCCGTGTTTTGTCCATGTTTTGTGTGCTTTGTGTTGTATGTCCAGGATTTCCCGGATTGTGAAGACTCCCGTGCTCCCGTCATCCACAAGAATTTCACATCCTCAGCTTCATTTTTAGGAATCCGATATCCTAATCTAATCGACTAACGTTTTATCTTTTGGCACACTTAATAAACGGCCTTAGATTTACGTAGGTACCCCTTTTAAAACATCGAGGACGATGTTTAGTTCTAGTATGGGGGGATCTTCGATTTGATTGTTGCCTGCAGCCGTTGTTGTCACGTAATCCCGTTTTTACCACCAAAATTTTTGCAAAAATACCAAAAAATGAAAAAATTTTAAAATTTTCAAAAATAAAATAAGTGTTTTGTCACAGTTTTGACTTTCCCAATGGGTAGAATGAGAATAAATTTTGACTCGATCGGGCGTGTTGAGCCCTAGCTAGTTCCTCAACTGACCGCTTGTAGGCTAAGCTTTCACGAATTCTATTGCTTCGAATTTTAATAAGGTGAAGAACAAGAAGTGATAGAGTTAAATATAAGTTTATGTGCTGAGCAAGATTCTTCTAAAACTTATATGAGTAACTTGTGGCTTTTTCTCCTATTAGCTTCTAATCCACCTAATCATACGTGCTCATTTCAATTCAACTAAGTCAATCGATGTTTTTAGAAAAAGCTTCAAATTTGTAACTTGATTCTTTAAAGCGAGGTTTTTCTGTTCTTAGTAATTTGAAAGTTAAAATGCCAAAGAAGCATGAATGAAATATGAATGCAAAAATGCATGAATATTGAAATTATGCCAATGAAGCATACATTTGATTATATGGAGCAAGTAAAAGATGTGTCGTGATATCCCACTCCGCTAACCACGAGGTGGGGGTTCAAACTAAGACATCTTTACTTCTAGGGATTTGGTGTGTTGTGATATCTCACCAGGAAGCGAGGTCTAGGTGAGGGTTCAAACTAAGACACCTATCCTTAGCCATATTAGGAAGAAGGTGTTGATGTGATTTCCCACTACGCTAGCAACGGGGTGGGTTTTCAAACTAAGAACACCGGTCGTTGGTTGTGATATCCTACTAGGGAGCGAGGCCTAGGTAGGTGTTCAAACTAAGCAACGCATTCCTAGCTTTAAGAACTTATGATTATGATGATGAAGATGTTGCAAAAAGTTCTACAGTTAAAATTTCGTTCTTTAAAATCAAGTTACATTTAGAAATCAAGTTACAAGGACCTAATAAGTTGTTGCTTTGAGTCATGATTCATCTTGAATTACGACTATGGAAATAAGTTGATCTATGGTTGAGTTGAAATGAGTACACACATTTAAATCATATATCCATGTTGGGAGTTAAAAGTTCACAAGTCATAAGTATGAGTGCTTAACATTTAGACTTATATTGACAAATGATCTTGTTTAATTGCTTGGTTTGGAACTAGTGAAAAATCGGGGACGATGAATTTATCCGTCAGGACATCCGTAGATTATTCTATGGACGCTTCTCATTCTATGATCCCAATGTTGATAAAATAAAGGAAGTCAAACATGGTAGTTAAGAAAAGAAAAAGAAAAATCCAAAAATATTAGGGATAGTTAGTGTACATATAAAAAAAATGGTGAAAACGGGACTTGTCGAAGCTATTGATTCTTTAGTTCCCCTTGACGAACACTTAGCTACTTTTTGAGGTTATTAGTCGAGGGGGATTGAGATTCTTAGTTTTCGTAAATGTTTACTTCATAACATTGCGTGAGGACACGGCAATACCTTAGTATGGGGGATTTTGGTATGTGCTTAATTACACATACCTTTCTCCATTAAAAACAAGCTTAAATGACTAAAAACGTACCAAAAATACATTGTATTTGTATGTTTTGCATTTGAATTGTGCAGGAAACGGATATCACACAAAGGACAAAAACAAAGCCAAAAACGACAAAACCAAGCACGGGATGGAAAAGACAAAGTCAAATCGAAGCCAAAGTCAATCAAAGTCAAAAAGTCAACAGGAAAGGCAACCCTGAAAAAGTCTAAAGTCAAATGAAGAACTTGAGGGACTGATATTGCCAAACCTCAAGTTGTATTACGAGAATAAAAGACAAGGGCTGAAATTGCATTCCGGGTGAAGTATAACTTTAGGGGCCAGTTCTGCCAAACCCCTAAAGTTGTATCATAAAAGGGCGAAGTTTACAATGAAGTTATAAGAGATGAAGGGCCAAAGCTGCCAACTTACCAAAAACCATTTTTTCTCGCCCAACTAAACCCAAGAACAACTCACGGGTGTCTTCCCACCCTTTTACCCTGCAACCTCTACAACCCCTTAGGTAAGACATCGCCCCCTTCTCCACTATCTCCCCTCAGCTTTATAATTGCCATGTTGGCAATCCCTCACCATTTCCAAGTAATTTCGATGGCTAGATTGACTCAAAAAGAAGCACAAGAAGATTGAATTGCTGAGATTACTTTTATCAAGTCTTTCACACAACAAAAACACCATGGAAGTCTCTCACAAAGAAAACACAAGCTGCAAGTCCAAGAAGAAAAGACTTCGGTTATAAATAGAGCCTTTTGTAAGCCTTGGAGGCATCAAATCTTAGCATTTTAGATTATCTTAGCTTAATTTTTAATATAACTTAGCTTATTTTTAGTTTTTTTACAGCTTTTACTTTCAGCTTTGTAACACTTTCAAGTTTTAATGCAAATTTGAGGTTTTAAGTCAATGTACAATTCCAAGTGTTAAGCTTCCTAACTGTGTAGTTTTTTGTTCAAAAAGCTCTCAATACAACTTATTTATAAGCTGCTTTAATTAAGTAAACTTAAGAAGTTAATTAGTTAAGAAAAAATCAATTACAAATAATCATGTTTTAAGCTGTTTTAGAACAATAAGCTTGTAATAAGCTGTTTTTAGCTTATTACATTCTCTTAAGCTCAAAAGTTATACAAAACTTGTTAAAAGCTTTTATATACTGTCTTAGTCTATTAAGTGTTCATTTCTATCCATTTGAATTCAATTTAGTTAAAATTTGAAGCTGTTGGAGTAAATAAGCTAATATTAGCTTATTGAGCTTTTAAGCTCAAGGTTTAGAGGCTTTGGAAGCCATTAGGTTTACAATTTTAAGCCACTCATTCAGATAGAGTGGCTAGGTCTGAGACTTCTAAAATTCAGGTTTCAAATTCCAAATTTCATTTTAGCATTTACATTTAGCTTATGTAGTGTAGCTTAATCCTTTGTATGTGCTTAATTCTGTTATATAGTGTTAGTTAGTTTAGAAATTCAGAAATTTAAAGTTGATTATAGTTATAGTTACTTAAGTGGCTTATTTAGTTTTAAATTCTGTCATTTAGAGTTAAAAGCTAGCTGACAAAGTAGCTTAATTTCATAAATAAGCTAGGACTTTTAGAGTTCAAATAGCTTAAATAGGTTAGAATAAAGTAGAGTAGATATAAGGTTTTGTCAGAATTAGTGTTAAAATAGATTTTAAGTTCACTTTAGTTTTGACAGCTCAACTTAAGAGAGTGTTTGGTTTAAGCTGTCTTTGACTCTAAAAGTCAACATCATTTTGTCAAAATCTTTTATAAAGTTTAGTTAAGTCATATGTTCAAGTTTAAAACAGGTTTTAAAAGATAGTTAATAGAATTCAAGAATTGTGAGCTTAAAATTTCTTTGCCAGCACCAGGGCAGTTTTGGGAGTTAAGTGTTTTTAGTTTTAAAGAAATTCATGGCAATTTAGAGGTCACTTTGTGTTAGTGTACATTTATATACATGTAATGAGTTAGTTAAAGAGTTCTAAAGTCGAAACTAAGCCTGCACTTAAGTTTTTTTGGTCAATTGCATCAGCAACAACAGTTAATACTGTTGTTGCTGTTCAATTTTCTAGCTCTCTTTTAGCCTGTGTAATTAGGAGTTAGAATCCAGGATTAAGAATCTTTTTAGTACTCTATCAGCTTAATAAAAATCATCACTTAAGTTTCATTTCTCAGCTTTTATTCTAGCTTAAATTCACTTGTAAAAGTGGTATGGCAGCATTTTAGTTTTTTTAGCTTATATTCTTTTTGAATGTTCATTTCTAGTTGTAATTTTTAGAAACCTTTTATCTAGGTTTGCTTAATAACCATAGCATAGCTTATTCCCAAAAATTTAGCTTCTAAGGTTTAGAAATAAGTGTTTTAGCTTATTAGATTTAGCTTAATCTCAGTTAAGCCTGAACTTTGTACTTTTCAATAGCAAATTCCTTGTTATTTTTGTTAACTAGCAGCTTATCTCTTTTTGGATATCCTTAGTACACATCTTAGGGTGTTTATAGCTTCTTTTAGTTTTCATTTTCATTTAGAAATAAGCTAGATATAAGCTAGAGTTTGAAAAAGGTAGTTAAGCACTAGTTTCTGTAACAGTTTTAAAAAGCTAAGTTTTCTAGCTTATTAAGTTGTTAAAATGTCCAAGTGTCTTTGTTAAAGTTGTAGAGAATAAGCTCATTAACAACTTTGTAGTTTTAAGCTTTTGCTCATTTTCACTTTTTAGATAAGCTCAAATTAAGCCAAATCGTAGGGTTAGTTTTGAATAATTCCAATAGTTCAAGGTTACCCGTTTTAACTAGAGTGTAAATTCTAGACAGTTTTCCCGCCTACCCTTTACTTTCTTTATTTTCATTTTCTACCCTGTCTTTTTAGGATTAATAAAATAGTTTTAATATTTTTAATTTTAGTTTAATAAAATTAGGGTTAGATTTTTAATTGGCAAAATTAAGGTTTAACTGCTTTATAAAATTTGGGCATTTTTGTTCCATTGATTTTCTGCACCTTTTAAGTAGTTAAAAAGCATTTTTCTTTAATTTTCCAGTTAAATTTGTATTTTCTAGGAATTAAAATAGGTTTTAAGTAATTACTTTTTCTTAAATAAATCATAGAAAATAGAAAAATAGTTGAAAAATTCTAATTCTTTTTCCTAAAATTTTCTTTTTAAATTTGTGATTTTTAGGTATAAAATTTGTTAAAAGTAGTGCTTTAGATTTTAAATTTCAGTTTTAGCTCACGTTTTTACTTTTCGTGTATTAAAATTTCGTGCTAGTTAATTGTTTTTTTAATTGAGCTATTATATTCGTAGTGTAATCCAAAATTCAAAAATCCTTTATTAATTCTTGACTCGAATCCGAATTATTCCCAAATCTCAATTCACGACTTCGTTGGGAAACGACCGAGAAGAAATACTTCCCGGTTAAAAATATACATATTGTGTTTTCTTTAGTGAGATTTTATCCTTTTATTTCTCTTGTTTGAGAAGTAATTTGGAAAGAATTTTCACGGGATTAATACTATATATATATAAATTTGACTAGTGCTTATACTCGCAACCAATAAGTGCAACGGATTATACATCATAGATGCTTATAATGGAGTGCAAGAGCTGCTAAGTGATGAAAATGGGTTAATTCTGGTAACTGATACTTAGTACTACTAAGCTTAAAACTTAATACTGTTAGTTATTATGAGCAATATGCAAGATGTTTTGGATTGTGTTTCTTTGTGTTTAGAACTAACATTTTGCAGGATTAGAGCTTAAATGTTATTTGATTAATAATGGATATGCTGATTTGATGTGAATGCTGGTGACTTTGTTAATACTGCTGATGTTTCACATGTTGGTTTTCATCACATAACAAATGGTCATCAATTCACCATGTCTAACAGACAAGAAAGAATTGGCTATTCCAGGGCAAACTGCGACTGGTAAAGAATTTTCAAATCCGTTGATGGCTGGTAGTTTGCCAAAAACTATAAGTGCGAAAGTTAGTACTGCCAGTACAAACTTAGTACTACTAGCCTAACTTAGTGCTGCTAAAAGTTACCGTTACTAAATACTATTCAGGGGTAATTTTTGACAAATTAACGGCTACTTTCCTCTTAAGTTTTCTTTAGTGCTTATATAAGCCTATTAATCAAACAATATCTTTCACAAATACCAATTGCTCATAATTCATCAAACCCTAATCGATTTTCGTATCGACAAAATTCAATTATTCATGGCGGATCTTGCTTTTATAAACCAACACAACATGGTCGCGTATTTGGAAAAGAGTGATGAGAATGCAGAATTTCATCAGATAGTGGACTTTCTCTCTACATGTTCGATCAACTATGCTCTCACTGTAAGTCCCACTATTTATGCTTCTTACATTGAACGGTTTTGGAATACTGCTACTTCTAAAACAGTCAATTCTGTGAAGCAAATATATGCCATGGTTAATGACAGGGCAGTAGTAATATCAGAATCATCAGTAAGGAATAATCTTCTTTTTGATGATGAGGATGGTATTACTTGCCTTACAAATGATGAAATTTTTGAAAATCTTGCATTGATGGGGTATGAACAACTTTCAACAAAACTTACTTTTCAAAAAGATTCATTCTCTCCACAATGGAAATTCCTGATACATACCATTCTTCATTGCATAAGTTCAAAATCAACGACTTGGAATGAGTTTTCAACTAATTTGGCTTCAGCAGTTATATGTTTGGCAAAGGGTCAAAATTTTAATTTTTCTAAATTAATTTTTGATGGTATGTTGAGAAACTTGGATCCTAAGAAGTTTTTAATGTATCCAAGGTTTTTACAACTCTTTTTGAATAACCAACTTAAAGATTTACCAGAACCTTTTAATGATACATATGAAACACCATGCCATACTAAAAAGGGTTTCACAAACATGGCAAGGAAAGGTGTAAAGTTTTCAGGAAAAGTAACTCCACTCTTTGATTCTATGTTGGTGCCACACCAAGCACCTGAGGGTGAAGGTTCAGAGCAACCTACTGAACCCCAACCAACACCCTCTCATACTCACCCTAGTACAGGAGACCAACCCCCCTGTGACTGACTCATCATCTATCCATGACACTGCACAAGACTCTAGGGACTCTTTAGAAGATACTAATGTGTCGGATCCCAATCTACACTTTCACTTCATATAACACAACACGGATCGAACCAAGAACTAGAAAAGTGATTATGGTTTAGAGAGAGAAAGAAGAGAGAAAAGAGAAAAAAGATATTTTAGATATTATGAGAGAGATATTTTCTAAGTAGAAAATATCTATATATATATACCCCTACACATTTAATGTGACTCGTGGGATATTTAAC
>BQNB010081390.1:7631-28204 GCA_026074375.1 Tanacetum coccineum
ATATAACATCACAAGTATATTTTGCTTCCCAAAAGTTCGTCAAAATCCTCAAAACGACTAGTTAACTCTTATTGGACTTTAAGTCCCAACAGTCCATTAAGGTTTTTATGTATCCAATATACATTCTAAGCCCAAACCAAGGTCCATTAGTATACATAAGCTCATATCAATAAGCAATAAGTAATCCGGACCATAATAAGCCATCCAATAAGCCACGGCTTATTGATTGCTTATTGGGCCGTGAGCCCATAAGCTCCAAAATATATTTATTAAACAGAAAAATAAGCTAATAAGCTATGTATCGCATTTGGTTATCACCATAAGCTAATAAAATAGTCCACAAAATATGACATACTAGGGTAATAACCAAAAATACCCTTCTTGTATCTTCCCCTTTTTGCCGTGAGCTATTAAGCCTAAAATAAGCTATTCGAGCTAATAAATAAGCCAATAATAAGCCATATACAAAATAAGCTACATAGCAAATATATGTTTTTCAACCATCACGACCACAATATCAAAACTAACAAAACCTCTTTTTCTATCCTTTTATATTCGAACCAAACGCACCATAAATATCCTTTTTATAAATTTTTCGCTTTCGATTTTTAACGATCGGGCCGTACAACTAACATCTATGCATCACTAACAACCCAAAAGGACAAGTAAAATTTAAATTTGAAAGACTTACAAAAATGGTCTTCAAAAATTTATTTTGACGCGAATCGGACAACCCAAACGTTGTTTAAATGCTAACCCGTGCACTAGAATCAACCCGGAAGTACCCAAACTCTCATGTTTTTTTATCAAATTTTCAAAATACCATGTAGTGTGTGTGTTTTAGATGGATACAAAAGACATATGTACTAAGTTAGGACATACTTAGCTAAAATTAAGCCATCTTGTCCCCTTGCTTTATCTAGAACCAGTCAAGGCATCCTATGCCCCCGGGTGTCTTCGTTTTCGTGTTAGGATCACTTAAAAACTCGTAAAACTCAACCGTAAATTATTTCCAAAGGTTACTTAGCATTTTTATTCACTTTAAAAACACTTTTCCAATAACTTAGAGTATTTACTTGACATATTTTCGTATTAGACCTCCCAAAACTCGTTTTGGACATTAACGGACGTGTCGGGACTCGTTTTTCGGCATTTCTCAAATTTCACGGGTCAACCACCCAAAATATAAATAACCCAATAATAACCTCTAAAAAGGATTATTATACACGATAAACCATTAATTACCATGATTCTTATAAAATCACCACCGTCAACACGATGCGATATTCTAAATAACTAACAAACGTCAAATAGTGAAAGGACTAAATTAGAATATTCAAATCACAAAAGAGGCAAGGGTTACATTCTACCCCCTTAAAATAATTTCGCCCCTGAAACTCAACTACTTATCAGCACTAAACATATGCGGGTACTTAAGTTTCATCTGATCCTCACGTTCCCACGTGAATTCAAATCTACGTTTTGAATTCCACCAAACCTTGACGATGGCAATTCTACTCCGCTTCAATTTCTTGAAGTCTCTCTCCAAGATTTCCATAGGCTCCTCCACGAAATTCAACTTAGCATCTACTTGGATCTCGTTCAAGGGCACTTGCAGTGTTGGATCAGCCAAACACTTCTTGAGGTTCGACATGTGGAACGTGTCATGAACACCATTCAACTCCTCATGCAAATATAACTGATAGGCCACCAGGCCTACCTTCGCAATGATCTCAAAAGGTCCAACAAATCTAGGTGCTAATTTCCCGTTCTTCCCAAAGTGTACCACACCTTTCTAAGACGACACTTTGAGCAAGACATAGTCACCTACATAAAACTCTAGAGGCTTCTTCCTCTTATCCGTATAACTTTTCTAATGATCACGTGCAACTTAAGTCTATCCTTAATCTGCGAGATCTTCTCAGTGGTCTCTTGCACTAACTCAGGTCCTATCAACTAACCCTCTCTAACCTCAGCCCACATAATCGGGGAATGACATTTTCTACCATACAAAGCCTCAAAAGATGCACACCTCACACTAAAATGATAACTATTGTTATATAAAAACTCAACTAATGGAAGATGAACATCCCAACTTCCCCTAAATTCTAGGACGTACGCTCTAAGCATGTCTTCCAAAGTCTAAATAGTACGCTCACTCTGACCATCGGTCTGAGGATGGTAAGCTATACTCATGTCTAACCTGGTTCATAATGCCTCTTGCATTGACTGCCAAAACCTCGACGTGAACCGACTATCACAATCAGATATGATCGAGATTGACACACCATGCCTAGAAACAATCTCATTCGGGTATAACCTAGCAAATCTATTCATCTTATAATCCTCACGCATGGGTAGAAAATGAGCAGACTTAGTCAATCAGTCCATAATGACCCAGATTGTATCATGCCCACTATTAGTCCTAGGTAACTTAGTCACAAAGTCCATTGCTATCCCTTCCCATTTCCATTCGGGAATTTTAGGTTGCTGCAGCAAGCCAGACGGCCTCTAATGCTCAGCCTTAACATTCAAACAAGTCAAACACTTACTCAAATACACAGCTATGTCCTTTTTCATACCCGGCCACCAATACCTATCTCTAAGGTCATAATACATCTTATCCGCTCCTGGGTGTATAGAGTACTTTGACTTATAGGCTTCGTCCATTATCAAGGTTCTCACATCATCCTTCAAAGGGACCCATATTCGATCCAGGTAATACAACCCTCCATCATTCCTAAGTTTAATCATCTCATCTAAACCTTTCTTTAATCCCGCAGACTCGTCAGACGCCTCCTTCTGAGCCGCTAGTGTCCTATCCTTGATACTCTACTGAAGGGTCATATTCATAGCTCTAACTCTCTTAGGTTTCACTCTCTCTTTCCTACTTAATGCATCAGCCACTACATTCGCCTTGCCAGGATGGTAGCGAATTTCACAGTCATAATCACTAAACAACTCTATCCAGCAACGCTGTCGCATATTCAAATCTTTCAGACTAAAGATATGCTATAGACTCTTATGATCTGTATATACGACACTCTTTGTCCCATATAAACAATGTCTCCAAATCTTAAGTGTAAACACAACTGCACCCAACTCCAAATCATGGGTGGTATAATTCTTCTCATCAATTTTTAACTGCCTAGATGCATAAGCTAACACCTTACCTCTTTACATCAACACACAACCTAATCCTAGGCCAGATGCATCATAATACACCACAAAATCTTTTGATCCATCAGGGAGAGCTAGAACAGGTGCATTACATAATTTATCCTTCAAAGTTTGAAATGCATTCTCCTGCTCCTTACACCAATCGTAGGACTTACTTTTATGAGTCAAGATAGTAAGTGGCTTAGATATCTTAGAAAATTCCTTAATGAACTTACGGTAATACCTTGCCAATCATAAGAATGAACGAACCTCAGACAGAGTTCTATGGGCTTTTCGATTCTAAATAGCTTCAATCTTACTAGGGTCTACATTGTGATAACCGGTAACTATTCATGGGTTAAGTATTATAAAATATTATGATTATATATATTGGAGTCATTTGATTTTGTCGGTTTTCTTGGAGAAAGTTGAAAAGTTGAGTTCGGTTGACCTATTTTACGTAAAAACGGTTACGGTTTAACCGGGTTTTGGGAGAGTCATAGAAATCATAAGAGAATTACATTTCATTCGTCATTCCGCTTTGGAATGGTTATGTGGTCATTCGGTGCTTTCCGGGAAGTTATCCCGCGTTTAGCAAAAATCATCACGTAGCACGTACCGGCATGACAGAAAATTTTAAAATGTGTTTATGAGTTTTGGGTGGATTGGAAATAAACTTATAGAATGAAATATTGAATAAGTTGGTGAAACGTTGGATAAAACGTGAATAGTTGAGGTGTGAATTAAAAGTTATTAGAAAACAAGCGTTTTTGTGAAATTCATTAAAAGACTGTAACGGTCGTTAAAATGAAAACTTTAGGTAAATCAAAAGTGTCAAGTCGTATTTTGAAAGTTGGAACACTTTTAAAAATGATGGGAAAGGTTCGGTTTAGTTTAGACAAAAATTTGTGTTTTTGGTCCTGACGCGACCGGTAACGTTCTAAATGAATTTTTGGGAGACTTAAATTATAAAAAGGGTGTCAAGTAAATACTCTAGATTAATGGAAAAGTGTTTTTAAACGCAATAAAAATACTAACTAAACCCGGGTAACAATTTTACTTAGCGAGAATTGAGTTTTTAGAGAACCTGACACAAAAACGAGACACCCCGAGCCCCTAGGATTCATGGGCCGGGTATGGGACAAACAAGGGAACACCATGACAAGTTTTTAGCACCTTTGGTCCTAGTATAGTACATATAACTTTTGTCTCAACCTAAAACACACACTTTCCATAAAAAAAATTGTATCTCTCTTTCTTTCTCTTTAAACCGGACGAACACACACAAGGACCAAGAAACATAAATTGCTAAAAATTAAGCTCATTAAGGACTTATTTGTTTACCTTTGGGCTTATTCGGTTTTGGAAATGTTCGGATTGGGCTCGGCCCAACCAACCCACGAGGTGGGCTCGTGCTAGTCTTGGCCCAACAAGAGAAAAAGGGGCTTGGCCCATTTATTTCGGCATTGTTCGAGCTTATAGCTTATTGTTTTCGGCTTATATATTCAAGCTTATGGCTTATTGAATTCGACTTATATTTGGTTTCGAGCTTATTATTTTCGGTTTATACGCGAGCTCATAGCTTATTATTTTTGGTTATTATTTTGACTTGTAGCTTATGGAGTTTTGGCTTATATATTGGGCTTATGGCTTTCAGGGTTTCAGCTTATATATTGGGCTTATGGCTTTGTGGGTTTTGGCTTATATAATGGGCTTATGGTTTAATGGACTTCGGTCCATTTGAATTATTATATGGACTTATATATTTTCATGGTATTGGGCTTAAGTTTAGGCTTCGGCCAATAAAGAATAAATGTATTGATTTGAAAACTAACGGACTAAATAAAATTCCTTAACGGGCCATGAGGCCTAATGACTAATAAAAAGGACTAATGGACTCAACTAGAAGCTAAAATAACTATGTGGGATTTGTCAAATGGTAGTGGGTTGACATTTGGTCTTTCAGGTCTAATAAAAGAGAATATGATTGTTGGATAACTAAAATGGATGAATGGATTTACAAAAACTTACGGAAATAGAAAATGGTCAACACGATCGGTTATGGACATTGCTTGGTTAAACGCTTTGAAATGTTAGGACTTAGTCAGAAACTTGTTAAAGTCATTGAAATATAAGGTTTGAAAACCTTGGAGGTCTTTTATAAACGAACGGGTCATGTCAAAATTTTGTAGAAATGAAACACTTAGAAAATGTTTTAAAATGAATACTTGTGCAACCGACTAAAAGACAAAAAAGTGGCTTTTGTAAGCATAAAGTGAAGAGATTAAACGATTTAATCCCAAATATAATAAGACGATAGGATTTTCTTTATACTTATTTTGCCTAGCCCAATAAAAAGATGAAATAATAATAAAATATAATTTTATTCTGTTTTATTTAAAGTATTTGTATTATATATATATATATATATATATATATATATGCGTACCTATATGTATCGTATCGACTTCGAGATGCTTATTCGTTTATTTGGTTTAAAACCTAGGAAACCTTTGTAAACAAACGGGTCATGTCAAAATTTTGTGAGAATGTTACACTTAAAAAATGTTTTGAAATAAGTACTTGTGTCAAACTGAGTAAAAGACAAAAAGTGACTTTTGTAAACGTTAAGTGTTAAGATTAAACGATTTAACCCCGAATATAATAAGACGATAAGATTTTCTTTATACTTACTCTGCTTAGCCCGATAAAAAGACGAAATAATAATAAAATATTATTTTTTGATTCTCATTTTCTTTATCTGATACTGTGTGTGGTGTGTATATATATATATACACACACACACATAGTTATATCGAATAAATTTTAAGATGCTTATTCGTTTATTCTGATCTTTGAATTCTCATGCATTTCTTGTCAGATTTCTTGGGCCGTTTGGTCAGTTGTTTTCATTTTCATTATTGGTTATGTTTTGAGTATTCGGTGTCGATGTCGCACTTAGCCTAAGTGCATTAAGTCATTTTGCATAACCACCACACAACCATGTTTTTGGATAAAGGTTTTGAAACAAGGGTAAAGGTTTTGTAATGCGGATACGAATTTGGAAATAAGGATAAAGGTTTTGTGAAATAGATAAGGATTTCGTGTGAGTAAAAGATGAACGCTTGTACAATAAGATAACTTTGTACAAATATTTATGAGGTAAAATTTATGTTAGGTCATGGCCGGGTACTGCTGAGAGTGCATTGAGATTATTTGTGCATTGCTTATTGTGATTTGTGTAGTTGTTATCTGTTGCTATTGAGGTGAGTTCTCGTAGGCCTATTTTTTTACTGTTTTTGTGTAGGGGGAAATGATACTCAAATGTGTTTTGAACTATTTTCTAAACTATGCAAAACGTGGTTTTGTTCTTGGGACAATTCATGTGCTTATGACTGCTAGGTGAATATGTGTAATGTGATCTTACTTGCATGTATTGTGTTTGGCATGCAAGGGTTGTGGTTTGATTGATAATTTTTAAACCACACCTTTTAATATATATAATATATAATAAAATATAAAATATATATTAAGTATAGTCTAAAAACACAATCAATAAAACCGGGAAGTAGTATAGAATGTTCCCGGGTCGTTTATCCCCAACGAGGCTGGATTGGAGAATCGATACAGTCGGAAGATTGGAGTTTGAATGAGAGAAATGATTTGAGAGTGTGGAAAGCTAAGTTAAACAATAACAAACAAAAACGATTAAGAAAAACCTAAAAATTATGAAATTAAGCTGAAAAACGAGAGCACGAATCCCGAACAAAGGGTCAAAAACCTAAAATCTTCAAAATTAACCCTACAAAGAAATTTTTACTTCTAAACTACTCTAGGGAACTAATAATGAAGAATGAAAAAGACTAGACTGAAAACGGAGGTCGTTTGACCCAAAAACGAGTCAAGACAAAATCCGTACCCGAGACCCGTTCTTTAAAAATCAAAAGTTTGAAAAATTAACCCTACGAAAGTTTTTCTATTTTTCCTACGTAAATTATGACTAAAGAAAATTTTCTAAAAAAGAAAAATATTTTTTTGATAATTTTTGTATTTTTTATGAATTTTTAAAACTTTTAAAACGAATATTAAAAATTTTATAAAAAATACTAAACTATTGTTAAAAATTCTGAAAAAATTACTAAAATTACTTTATCCTACGTCCTACCTAAGAAAAATAAGAAACCCAAAATTCGGCTTATAAATAAGCCGAAAATAAGCTCAAACGAGCTTATAGCTTAAAGGGGTAAAACAAGGTTAAAGTAATAACCACTTAGGACTCTAACGTAGAAGTCCCAAGGGCACAACGGTAAGGGGCTTGTATAAAGAGGGGTGTATTGAGGGTAGAAGCCCGGGTTCGAGTCTTGCTCACCCGGGTTTCCCCTTATCTCCCCTTTTTTTTTTTTTTTCCAAAACTTTTTAAACCAAACTTGTAGAACACATTGAGCTTATCATTTTTCATAACTACGACTCTATGAGTAAAGCTAAAAATAAGCTGAAAAAGGGCTTTTTGTTTGGCAGTTTGTCTAAAGTGACCTTAAGGCTTAAATGGCTTATGGCTTTTGACTTTTTGGACTAATAAGCCACCATTTGAACAAATAAGCTGAAAGGGGTTATATAACCTAACCTAATAAGCATTATGAACTAAAATCTAGCAACTAAATAAGCTAAAAAAAACTAAACTAGACAGAAAGCTTAAACAAGCTTAAAAGCAAATATGGCTTTTTCTTTTGACTCTTAGGAACAAATAAGCAATGAAAGTGATCAATAAGCAAACACAGTCCAAAAGAATCCTAATAAGCAAGTATACAACTAAAAATAAGCAAGAAAATCACCAGGACAGCTAAAAGACTAAAATAAGCCACAATCCTAATTTTAGTTCAAAACAGATAGAAATGGCACTTTTTTGGCTCAAAATTTAAGCAAACTAGAGGGGGGGTGGGACTAAGGCCTTAACGCTGCTGGAGCTTATCAAGGGACCTAAGGGAAATCTAAAAAGATAAAAAGATCTAGGGGCTTAAGGACAAATAAGCTAAAAAGGTGGGCTTAAAAAGGGTGTCTAGCACCAGGGGAAATGAGCTAAAAAAAGGGCTTAATTTTGACAACTTAGAATAAGCTGTCAAATAAGCTCAAATTGAAAAACTTAGTTAAAACAGATGAAAAGTGCCTTGAAATGACTTTGTGCACAAGATTTTAAAGGCTAAAATCTAATTTAACCAACTCAAAAGTTAAAGTGAAAAAGGCTAAAAATGACTTAGAAAATAAAATTGACAGATTTTTGCAAGTGAATAAGTAAACCAAATGGACTCTAACATCATTCATTTAGACACTTAAAGAGACACAAAAATGAGAGTCAAGGAGCTTCCACCAACAAGCTTAATCATACAAGCCCTTTGAATCAAATCTGTCACCACAGATTCAAAGGGATTTTTAGAAAAACACTTAAAAACAAATTTTAAACTTAAAGAACCTTAAAATACAGTATTAATCAACTTAAAAATGCAGGTTAAAGTTCATCAAATGACCCAATGAGTTTTTAACCCAATATGACCCATTTTCACCCCTTATGCCAAACACCCTTTTAACTTTTTAAAGTGCTTTTTAAGCTAAGTTTGTAAAGATTAAAAGCCAAATTTATGAAAAACAATAATCACAACAACAATATTAACAATATTAAACACAATTACAACAGGAATAAGCACTTTAATAAGCACAAGAGCAATAAGCTTGACAGATTTGCATAAAAACTCAAACAAGGCACTTAATAAACAAACAACAAACAAAAACAAGCATTAACAACTAAAATAAGCAAGATTAGAGAAATAAGCAGAAAATAAGCTATGCTACAGTAGAATGCAAAAATTTTAAAGTGAAACTTACAAAGGGTCCTTAGCTTATGACAAGTGAATAAGCTCTCAAAAGCTTAAAAACAAACCCTATAGCCTCCCATGAGGCACTAAACCCAAGGTCATCCTTTATAAACCTTGCTCCTTGTTGTTCTTCACAGATTTGAAATTTTTGGATTTTTGACCTTTTTTTTGACAAAAAAATGAAAACAAGCTTTTTATAGGCTTTTAATCACTTAAAAACTTATAAAAGAGCTTAATACAAGTATTAAAATGACAAGTTAACTTAAGTGACAAGAATTTAAAGAAAACAAGTGAATTGCATAAATTTAAATGACAAGAGATTTAAAAACAGGAATTTAAATTGCAATTAAATTAAAAAGGCAAAATATTAAAAGATGGATAAATTTTTGATATTACAAGTTGTTGCTTTTACAAAAATTCGACACAACACTAAGTTACATAATGTCCTATTTATAGTGAAACCCTAAGCTATTAGGTGTGTTTCTTCATAGAGACAGACCAGCTGTTGTGCTTTCTATGTGAGGAGAGGCCTTCAAATCAATCTTGGCCCTTCATATTTCTTGGTCCCAAAGTCAACGAATCTTGACCTTCAATTTCCTTAGCCAATAGGTGTGCTGAGGATTGCCAGCTTGTCTAGAGCCCATGTGGGGGTGGGGGAGGGTGGTGGTGATGGTTTTGGAGGGTAGGGAACAGTAGTCGAGGTGTATGAAAGTGACAGGGGAGTTGGGAGAAAATTGGCGGGAATGTTTGGGAGGGATGTACAGTAACTTTCAAACATGGGTGAAGTTTTGAGTACTTGGCAACGAAGGTCCCTCATGGTGGATAGTTTTATGACACGCATGGTCCTTGGTGGTGATGACAGTTTGGAACTTTGGCAGAAATGACCCCTAATCGTTATAAATGTTATTGCATCCAAGTCCTTTTGGGTTATATTTTTAGGGACTTGGCAGAATTGGCCCTTGTGGTATCTCTTTGGTGGATTGACATTTTGAGTCCCTCACAATCATTTCCTTTATATCCTTCATTAAATAAGTTTAGGGACTTGGCAGAAATGGCCCCTAAACTTATTTTTCTTCACTTGTTGACTTTGGATTTGTCGGGGTTGACTTTGGTTGACTTTTTCAGACTTGGGCTTTGACTTGACTTTGTCTTTTCCATTCCGTGTCCGGTTTTGTCGTTTTGGCTTCGTTTTTCGTCTTTTTCTTAGATATCCTGTAAAACCTAAAAATCTCAATAAGAGTAAAATAACCAAAATGCCCCTATCGTTTTTGGTTATTTTTAACTTGTTTTTAAAAGGTAAAAAGGTTGTGTAATTAATAAACACATACCAAAATCCCACCATTACTTTTTTTAAAAGGTATTTGTTGTGTCCTCACGCACACTGCTATGAAGTAAGCATTTAGTAAACTAAGAATCTCAATCACCATCGACTAATAATTGGGAGAAAGTAGTAAGTGTTCATCGAGGAAGTTAAATGACTCTATGTTTTTGAAAAATCCCCGTCTTTACCAATTTTTTTTAATTATATACGCCTATTCTCCAATCTTTTTGTATTTTTTCATTTTTCATTAATCAACTAAACTAAACGTTTTGACTTTTGTTATTTAATAACTTTAAGGGTTCATAAAACAAGAATAATTTTTTATTTTTTGCCATTTCGTGATCGAGAATGCCTCCAAAAAAGGATTAAAATCATCGTTCCCGACTTTTCACTTATTCCAAACCAAGCTTTTAAAACGAAATCTCCGTTTAATTATGATGTAAAGATGCTTACCCTACTCATATTTGCAATGGTGTAAAACTTTTCACTCCGACTATTTTATCTTAGGTGTTTGTGCTATTTTGAATTTCAACCATAGATCAACGTTTTGCATCATTCTATGTTTCACTTCCTCCCGAGTATAATGGAGTTTTGAAGGCGAGGAGATCATCCATGTAGCGTGGGGTGGGGACCTTTTTGTACGGTAAATCCCAACCTTGCGGTTAAGTGACGGGCTTTTGACACCCCTACTGAGGTCTTGTATCTGGACTCACGGACCTTAGGGTTTAAAAAATTCTTAGGTTTTCCGCATATTAATAGCTTATAAATATAATAGCCAAAGTTCAAAAGATATTTGAAATTTAACAAAAAGAGATCTTTTTATTTACACTTTATATTAAACTATTTACGCAGTTTGTAACCCTGGACCTTTTAGAAAGGCTGTTATGTAAACATCGCGTTGTGAGCCGGCAAGATGCAGCATAACTTTATATCAGTCTCGGAATTATTATTCTTACTATGGGTTTTCTTTTGAAGGCTTGTTGTATTTCGGTTTGTGAGCCGGCAACGATACAGCAAATTTTATCCATCACACAGTTATTATTTATATATATTTTTGCATTTTCATCATCATATTTTTTTTTTTTATTTTTTTTTAACATTGGGAAAACGTCTTTTTGAAATAATTCAAGT
Organism: Tanacetum coccineum; assembly: GCA_026074375.1. Classification (NCBI taxonomy): domain Eukaryota; kingdom Viridiplantae; phylum Streptophyta; class Magnoliopsida; order Asterales; family Asteraceae; genus Tanacetum; species Tanacetum coccineum. The sequence continues at coordinate 19,110 of BQNB010081390.1, forward strand.
ATTATAATTTTTGTAACTAAGTATAAGAGTTTTTGCAATACTAACATAAAAATTATTGATTTTAAGTTTAATTTCCAAAAGTTGCACGTATATTATATCAGGTTAAGTATTTATGGCGAGAAAAAGCGCATATCTACACTTAATGCGCTCTTTAGATATTCAAAAATAATCCTTGTTTAGCATCCCACTTATAATTAACACTATCATTTTTCGTTCTTCGCGAGTATTCGCGAACGCTTAGTCTAAAAGTTAAGGAACAAGCTAGAGCTCAACACGCTCGATCGAGTCAAAATTTACTCTTATTCTACCCAGCAGGAAAGTCAAAATTGTGACAAAACACTTATTTTATTTTTGAAAATTTTAAAATTTTCATTTTTTTTGAAATTTTGGTGGTAAAAACGGGATTACGTGAGAAACAACGGCTGCAGGCATAATCAAATCGAAGATCCCCCCCCCATAACTAGCTGATAACATTATCCTCGATGTTTTAGAGGGTTTCTACGTAAATCCTAAGCCGTTTATGAATTATGCTTAAAGATAAACGTTAGTCGATAAGATTAGGATATCGGGATTCCCAAATGAAGCTGAGGATTGTGAAGCTCTTGTGATCGAAGGACAAATACCGCGAGCACGAGAGGCTTCAAAAATCCGGGACATCCTGGACAAAACAGCACAAAACACAAAACATGGAAAAGGAAAGAGGCAGGGCCTCTCACAAAACAACTAAACACTTATTTTTTACTAAGCGAGTAGCATACTTATATATACTGATAACTAGGAAAGCATGGGGGAGGTACCTCCCACGATGCGATTGTTTAGGGTCATAAGCTTGACCCAATTCCTTTAAATTAGTTGTCTCTTAGGGAAGGTTTGGAGGTCTGGGATCTCCATAGCAGGGTATCAACCTCCAAAGTTGTGCTTGAGACGATGACCTTCTTACTTTGAGTTTGGCCCGGAGTTTGGTGATAACTCAACGGTGCCATACCGGGAAAACTTGAACAATGGTAAAATGTCCTGTCCAGGGGATTTCAATTGCGGAGAAAAATTTTCAATCTTGAGTTAAAGAGGAGGACTTGATCTCCGACGGATGTGGTAAAACTCGGTTTTTGATCTTTGAGTCATGAATCTCTTAGTTTTCTTATTTTGTAGATCAAAAGAATTTCAGAGGTTGGATCACGCACGTTCACTTATTTCATCGAGTTGAAACTTTGCGTTTGATTCACCATGGTTTTGAGATTCCAAGTTTGCATTTTTAAGGGCCCAGGTAAGCTTTTGTAGCTCCAAACTCAATCGGCAATGACATGCTTTCATATACAAGTTGTAACGGAGTGCACCCGTTGGGTTGTGTTGTACGCTGTACGGAAGGCCCACGAGAGCGTCATCCAGTTAGTCTGACCAGGAGGCACGTTTTTTGCCCACTGTCCTTTCGTGAATTCTTTTTAAACCACGATTTGATACTGTCAACTGCCTACTTGTCTGGGGGGTGATACGCATGGTGGAGAGACGTTGAGTGACTCCATATTTAAGCAAGACTTTGGCAAATTGTGTCATTGCAAAAATTGTGGTCTACGATCACTGATGATGGCTCGGGGTAGCACCAAATCTTGGCAAAGCGAGATTTAAGAAATTGCAAAAATACTTCGGCGTCGTTGGTGGGGAGCGCCTTTTTGCTTCTACCATTTTTGACAGATAGTCGACCGCCACTCGGTGTATGTATTTGTGCCTTTAGAAGAAGGGAACGGTCCCATGAGTCTTATGCCTAAACGTCAAAGATTTTCACAGACTTGGGATGGAATTTTGAGGCATTTCTCATCCCTTTGTGAAATTTTTTATCCTTGTCGTTGGCAACGTAGTCACAGTTTTAAACCAATCATGGGATCCTGTATATTGCAAGGCCATAAAATCCGGATAAAGACCTTTTTGGAAGTGAGCGATTTGCTCCATGATGTCCCCGTGGGAGTCCATTGTGGCAAGCTTCGAGAATGTGTCGGTGCTTCTTTGTCGTTGCAAACATCCACCGGATCATTGATCCGACAGATTTTGAACAAGAAGGGGTCATCCCTGAATTAGTGTTTGACATCTTTGAAAAACTTGTTTTTCTGTTGGGACGACATTCCCTTGACAATGAAGTTCCCCGCATGGTAGTTTGCAAAATATCTGGCCAAACCATGGGGTAATATTCAACACGAAGGAGTAACCGATCCTAAGAGTTTGAGGGGAATTGGTCAGTGATTTTCCTTGTTCGCGAGTTTATTTGATAAGGGATTTCTCAAGTCTGGGAAAGATGAACGTGCGGACAGATTCTTGCTCTTTTTGTCTCGGATGATAACATCGAATTCTTGGAGCAAAAGGATCCACCGCATTAGTCTTGGCTTAGCATCCTTTTTAGTGAAGAGATACTTTATAGCAGAATGGTCGGTATACACTATGCTCTTGGACAAAACAAGATATGTACAGACAATGCTCAAAGGCATACACTTACGGCAAGTATTTCTTTTTCGGTCAATAGTGTAGTGTGCTTGAGCTTCAGTCATGGTTTTGCTGGCATAGTGTTATTTGGGTTGGAAATGCTTGTTCTTTCGTTGCCATAGGGAACTGCCCCAATAGCAAAATCACTTTGCATCAACACATTAGTTCGAAGGGCAAAGTCCCCAGTCGGAGCAATCAAAATCGGAGCCTCAGTCAATTTTCTTTTAAGTGTATTAAAGGATTCGATACATTCTTTTGAGAATAAAAAAATGGGAGTTCTTTTTCAAGCAGCGTGAGTCATTGGGCGGGATATTTTTGAGAATGAAGTTTGTTATGAATCGTCGGTAAATACGGCATGCCCAAGATAACTTCGGACACCCATTTACAGTAGTCGGTTGAGGGATGCTTTGGCGATAACGTCTAACTTTAGCTCGGTAGACCTCAATTCCTGATTTAGAGATTTTGTGTCCAAGAAAATGCCTTCTTTTACCATGAATAGGCTTTTTCTCCCAGGTTAGGACTAAATTGGTGTCTTCTCACGTTTCAAATTTTTGTCCTAATGGGATAGGCTATATAGAGAAAGAAACCCCGAAGACTGAAAAGTCTCCCATCAAACTCGTCCTCGTTCTTTTTTTTGTCATCATGTCATGGAAGATTGCCATCATACATCGTTGGAACGTGCCAGGTGCATTGCATAGCCCAAAAGGCATGCGACGATAGGCAAATGTTCCGTATGGGCAAGTAAAGGTTGTCTTTTCTTGATCCTTCGGGGGTTATGGGAATCTGAAAGTAACCCGAAAAGCCATCGAGGAAACAATAGAATTGGTTTCCGCTGTCTTTCGAAGCATTTGGCCCCATGAAGGGAAAGTGGAAATGATCCTTTGGGGTTTGGCTTCATTTCAATTTTTATAGTCGTGCATCTATCCACCCTGTGACATCGAGGTTGGTATAGATCTTCTCTTCGTTTTTTCATGACGGTCATGCCACCCACTTCTTTGTACACATGCACCGGGCTTAAACCATGGACTGTTAGAGATCGGATAAATCAATCCGGCGTCAAGTAGCTTTTCAACTTCTTTCTTGATGACGTTACAGGGATGTTCGGATTTACCCATCTGTGATACTGAAAGCCGTCGGTTTCGTTTAGTCCTACTTCTATGAGAATTTGTAGGTACAAAACTTTGGGTTGATACCCTTGATATCAGAAAGTTTCAAAGCGATGGCTCGCTTGTGGGACTTTAGAACCTCGATTAGAGCTGCCTTTTCCTCATTAACTGAAGAGTTTGCTTCACAGATTTTAAGATCTTTTCGAGTTTCTGGAAAATAATTTCCTTGATTAGGAGGGGGTGGTGAGGGATCACTATTAAGAATTGCTTCAAGGAGAAGAATATCCCCATCAGGGTCATAATATGTAGGATCAACTTCCGATGAAGTTGGATCATCCTCTATAGCAAGAAAAGAGTCGGCTTCTTCGAAAAGGAGAAAATCACTGTCCCTAAATGGAGTTAGAGTTAGAGAGGTGGTAGAAACGAAAACCAACCACAATGGGATCATAGAAGGAGGGGATTGCCACTCGAGATCACATTTGAGAAACCAAGAACTTCTTGAAAGTAGTATTTTCACAGCCATATCAAATGATCGTCAATTCGGTTTGCCGGCTATGGATTTGTAATTAGCCGTGTATCTCGAAGTCTGGTCCAGGTTGAATGTAATGGCCTTTCTGCCAACACGAAGGGTTATCTTACCCTTGTATACATCGATTAATGCACGACTGGTTTTTAAGAAACTCCTCCCAAGAATTAGAGGTACTCGGGGGTCTGGCTCAAAATCGACGACTACGAAATCTGCGGAAATTGAATACTTTCCCACGTTTACATAGTCGTCTTCAGCGATACCGATTGGTTTAGAGATTGATCGATCCGCTAATTCTAGCGTCATGCAAGTCGGGGTTAGTTCGAAGAAAGAGATTTTTCCAAACGGAATATGGCATAAGATTAATGTTGCACTCCAAGAATCGGCCACGGCGTTGCATTTATTAATCAAGGAGAATTCACATGAATAAGAAAATTCGCGGGTCTCTAAGTTTCTTCTTTGGTAAACTTGTTTAGGAGGACCGCTGAGCAATTCTCATTCAATGGGGTTCTAGCCATTTCACTCAACTTTTCCTTGTTTCCGATTAAGGTTTTTAGAGTCGAGGCGAATTTTGGCATAAGCATCAAGGCATCCGTAAAGCTAATTTTGAAACTCAAATCTCTAAAGATTTTGTAGAATTTCTCAATTTGGTCGTTAGCTTTTTCACGACGTCTTTCATCATTTCTTCTTGCAGGAAATGGAATTGATGCTTTTTGGTTAGGCCTTGAAGCACTAACTGGAGCATTTATGGGCTTAGAGATTGATTCATGATGGATAACAGGGACAACCAGAGGTGGGGCGTCTTCGGTGCTTTCGTTATTAGTAGGAGGCATCGTGTCCTTTGTGACCTAGGTTCATTTCTAACTCTTTAGGAGAAGAAGTAGTTGAATCGTGGGTCCTTGTAGCTAACCACTTTGAGTGGTAATTACCTTTAAATCCTCTTTTCGGTTAGTAACGGTGTTATAGGAGAGTTCCGAAGTAGAGGCCCGGTATTGGATGTTGACAAATTTGGAAAAACCTGTCGTGAGTTTAGTCAATTAAATTTGCATTTTTGACCTTGAGTTTTGCATTTGTTCCTCATCACAAGCATCTTGCCTTAATAGGCTTGGGAAAAATTCCTGCGATACACCTTTGAATCTGAGGAGCTGGGAGCTTATTAGGGGGAGCTTGATAAGCAGAGGTTTATTGTAGGTTGACAAACTCTAAGGTCGATTGATTTGACCTTGATGAACGGGGGTTGGAAAGCTGGAGCTGATTGGAAAATTCCCTCGGTTTTGGTTGTATCGATTCTGATTGTTTCCTGTGATTTTGCACCTTATGATTGTTTTAAATGGGGGGGGAACCGCGATGGAGGTCGAATTTGAATTTAAAATCGCTAAGCTCGATAATGGTGTTTCCTTGGATTGTAGTTATGTGCGGCTGCTGAGAGGAGACATATTCTTGAATATTATCTCGATAAACATTGCCAGTGGTGGCTGGACAAGTTTGGTAGGAATGAGCACCACCGCAAGTAACACAACTTTCCTCAACCGCTTTGACAGGAGTAGGAGCGGGAGATTGATTTTTCTTATCAAGGAGTAAAGCTTTCACCATATCTTTCAACTCAGCAACTTCGGAAGAGATTCCGGGGGTAGAAGTGCTCGAACTCACTTTGGCAACAACCGGTTTGTTACGTGAATTTCGAACTTTGGATTTACTTTCAATGATTCTTAGGCAATCACGAGGCATTTTATCCAAAAAGTTGCCACCCGCGGCGGAATTTAACGAGTCTTGGTCGTTAGAGTTCAAGGCATTATAGAATGTATCGAGTTGATGTAACTCAGAAAATCCATGGTGTGGACATGCCCGAAGAAGATCGTTAAATCTGTCCCATGCTTCATGATAAGTGTTAAAATGTACATATAAAATACCCAGGATTTTGCCAATAAAAGCCAAAAATATGCCAAAAGATGGAAATATGTGTGCTTTTGTGTCTCAATGTGCAGGAAAGGATATTAAAGTCAAAAAGAGCAAAAACGACCAAAAAACCGACAAGAAACAGAAAAGACAAGTACAAGTGAAGACAAGAGGAAAGTTATCAAAGCCGGATCAAGACCATTGTCAAGAAAAGACAAGAAAGTGAAGAAAAGGACAAGAGTTTGAAGGAAAAAGACCATTTTGCCCGTACAATGAAAGATGAAAAGACTAAAGTACCCTTGGGCCTTTCTATACCATTCATATTACAAAAGCCCAAAAATGAGCCCAATACAAAAGCCCATTACTTGTTTATTAAACTACAAGGGCTGGAATTGACAACTTTTCAACTTATTTTACATTACAATTGTGGAAATGAAACACAAGGACTGTTTGTGCAATTACTCCAAATTTTCAAACACTAAACGCGGGTTTAATTCCCCCTAACCACCTTCCAACCATTTTTCCCGCCAAAACGCGAAACAAACCCAAATCCCTTTTTCTCCTTTCCCGTTTCTCCCATCCCTCAACCCACCTCGTATTTACAAGCCTCCACGTCATTTCTATGACGTGGCAACTTCCTATTGGTCCGAACACATCATCAAAGATCATCAACGGCTTAAATTTAAATCAAAGAGATCCAAGGGTTTGGAATGATTGAGTGTCTCCTCCTTTCTTCACCCTCATCTATAAATAAGCTTGTAATAGTTAGTGAGACCAGAGTTAGTTTTTTTAGTTCAGTTTATTTTGTAATTTTCTCTTTTTAGTTTTCATTTACTGTTCATTTTGTCGAATTAAGCTTTTTAATCTTTCAATTCAGTTGTACTACTTGTTTTTCCTCTTGTACTCTTCTTTTAAAAGCAATAAAGCAAGTTGAGTTGGGTTTGTTTTCAAGTTTTCATGTTATAAGCTAGTTTAAGCTAATAAGCTTGAAATAAGCTCAATATAGCTTATTTTGTTTCCTTTTGTTCTAAAGTTGTTCAAAATTTGTTAAAATCTTTTTAAATACTGTATTTGTCTCTTATTGTTCAAATTTTGTTCACTTGAGTTCAATTGGACTGAGTTTGGAAGCAATGAGGAAGAATAAGCTCATTTAGCTTATTGAGCTTAAAGCTCAGGTTTTAGAGGCAAGGTGCCAATTAGGAGTATGTTTTAAAGCCACTCACTCAACAAGAGTGGCTAGGGTCAGAGACTACAGGATATAAGGTTAAGCTTCATAACTTTTGATTTCAGCACACACTTAGCTTAATTCATATAGCTTATTCCTTTGTATTCTTGTGCTTAATCCTATTCAATATCACTTAGATAGCTTAGATATTCAAAGGTTTTAAAGTTGTTATAGTTAGAATCTATTAAGTTGTCATTTTCTAATATTCTGTCATAATAAGTAGAATAAGCTAGCTGAGTAACTAGCTTAATTCTCTTAATAAGCTTTAGTTTTTAGTGCTAAACTAGCTTAAGTAGGTTAGTTAAAGTTAGAGTAGATATAAGGTTTTGGCAGTATTAGCTTTAAAATAGATTTTAAGAAAAAAATATTTACTTACTAGTGTTTGGGTTAAGGGAATTTGACCTTATAGTCTACATAAATCCTGTCAAAAATTTTTCCTATAGGTGAGTCTCTTCAAGAGTTCAATGTTTTAAACAGGATTGGAAAGTAAGGTTGTGAAATTTCAAATTTAGAGCTTATAAAAGTCTCTACAGCACCCAGGGCTGTTTTATAGTACATTAGATTTTGTGTTAAGTGTTTTCAATTAGGTTAATGTACACTTAGAAACACTTAGTTAGTTAGTTTAAGAGATTTAAACTTAGAGTTTTTACCTGCATTTAAAAAGTTGTGTCAAGTATATCAGCAACAACAGTACTAATTCAGTAGGTACTGCTGTTGCTTATCATTTTTTAAGCTACTCTTTAGCTCTTGTAATAAGTAGTTAGGATTTAGTATTAAGCACCTTAATAGTCCTCCATTAGCTTAATATAGATAATCTTTTAAGTATCATTTTTAAGCTCTTAGACTAGCTTTAATTTTCCTATAAAAGTGATATAGCAGCAATTTAGAATTCTTGCTAATTTCTTTTAGATTCTTCTTTTCTAGTTGTTCATTCCAAAAGCCTTTTATCTAGATTTCTTATATAATCATAGTTTAGCTTATTTGCAAAAGTTCAGTTTCTAGAATTTAGTAATAAGCTAGTTAGCTTATTAAGATTAGCTTAATATCATAATTAAGCTTGAACCTTTGTTTTTTAGGATCAAAATTCTTGATAATCTAGTTTACATTTAGCTTATTCCTTTTTAGAAATCCTTAGTACACATCTTAATCTTCATATAGCATCTTTTAGTTTTAACTTTCATTTAGAAATAAGCTAGATATAAGCAATAGTTTAGATAAGCTAGAATTTCAAAGAAAAGCCATAGTTACTGTAAAGCAGTTTTAAAAGCTAATTTTCTAGCTTATCTAGTTGATAAAAGTTCATAGTGCTTTTATTAAAGTTGTAGTGTTAAAGCTCAAGTTTGACTTTGTAGTTTTAAGTTTTTGCTTATTCTCACTTTTTAAATAAGCCAATAATAAGCAAATCGTAGGGTCTGTTTTGTATTTTCTTGATAGTTAAAGGTTGTCTGTTTTAACTAGAGTGTAAATTTCCATTACTTTTCCCGCCTACCCTTTACTTCCATTCTTTGCATTTTCTACCCTAGTCTTTTAGTTAAATAAAATAGTTTTAATATTTTCAATATTAGTTTTAATAAAATTAGGGTTTAGTCTTTAATAAGTAAAATTAGAGTTCAATTGGTTAATAAAAATTGGGCATTTTTAGATCATAAGATTTCTGCACATTTTTAGTAGATAAAAACCATTTTTCTTTATTTTTCCAGTTAAATTTGTATTTTCTAGGAATTAAAATAGATTTTTAGTAATTTCTTTTTCTTAAATAAATCATAAAAAATAGAAAAACAGTTGAAAAATTTTAATTCTTTTTGTAATAATTTTCTTTTTCACTATAGTATTTTTGAAAAATAAAAGTAGAATTTTAGTGATAATTTTTAGA
>BQNB010081391.1:0-29638 GCA_026074375.1 Tanacetum coccineum
TGTGATCGAAACCATGACCTATAATGACAAGTATAAGAAGATACTAGACGAAATCTGGAAAGATAAAGTGGAATTGGATGGAAAGACTATGAAAGAAGATGAAGAAGCAGTAAAAAGAATTAAAGATGAAGCGTTAAAGGAGAAAGATAATCCTGGTGCATTTATATTTCCTATCAGACTAGAGGGGAAAGTTAACAAAAATGCATTAGCAGATACTGGATCGGACACCACACCTTATCGAATCTTTAAAATATTAGGGAGAGAAGATATGAAGAAGATTGATAGAGGAATCACAATGATAGATCATACTCAGGCGAAAGCAATGGGAAAACTATCTAATGTTCTTTGTCAAGTAGGAGTAACTACCATAATCACAAAATTTCTTATCCTGGATATACCAATCGACCGTGACGCACCAATTGTGGTTGGTCGGGGATTCCTTCGTACGATGGGTAGCCTACTTAACACCTCATAAAGAATTTTCTTAACCTTTGATGGAGTATGTCATCAAACCTTCCTAGCTGCGAGATTCGACGTTCTGTGAGCAGCTGAGAGTGATAGTGATGATGAGGAGGAATATGTAATTAAGAGAAATAAGTTTGGAGCACCAATATATCCATATCTAAATTGTACTAATCCGGAGGATCAATCATCAGCTATACAAGCAGTAACAAACCCGTTCAGAAAAATTAGTGTCTGGAAGAAAGCAGTTAGTTTCCTTGGCTCATTACCCGTACCACTTAAGCAAGTCAACTGGAAGCCTGATTATAAAGGCTCATATACTAAAGAAGAAGAAGCAACAGGACATTGGCGTACGAAAATAACACTATTGATCCGTATGGAAACATCTATCTACAAGGGTTCACAACAAAGAAAACGGATCAGAAATTATCAAAGTACCACAAGTTGAGTGATATCATGTCACCCAACTAGTTTATGGAATAAAGAACTAGACAACTTGGAATAAAGGAGTAGCTATATACTCCCGTTTTATGTTTTATGTTATGTTTTTAAAAATAAAATCATATGTATAAATCCATAATGGATTACATTTGATGTACGGATATTGACCCAATATATGATATATAAATATTAAGCTAATGTGATGGATTGAGTTTATGTTTAAAATTATGCGTATAATATAAGATTGTGTAATCAAAAAAAAGAAGAGAAAATTCAAAAAGTGTGTCGCACTTAAGGTAAGTGCGCCGCACTCTTTCGCAAGTTTCTTGGATAAAACTTCCCAAACACGACTTCAAACCATTATAAAAAAATTAACCCATCAACCTTGTAATCATGCCTAGGGTATGTTAATTCCATTCCTAAGACTTGTTTATCATTAATTTGTTTAATTTCTTGATTATTGGGGTTAAGTATGATTAGATTAGTAAATCCTTAATCCATGTTTTATATGAGTAATTAACCCTTAGAATTATGATATTTAAGAATCATTTAACCCATGCATGCTTGATATTGATTAAATCTGAAATTGCACTGTTCATATTATGAATTTATATTTAAAATTAATTATTGAAAAATCATTAAAAATTGAAATTATTATTTTTCAGCCCAGAAAGTATGCCGGTTTTACCTTGAGGGAAGTGCGCCACACTTTCTATCTCAGAAAGTAACAGAACATTTCAAAGACCATCAAAACACTCACAGATAATGCTAAATAATTTCTAACATAACCATAACTTTGTTGTTGATTGTTTTTGATGTGTAGGCTTCAGGAACACATGACGGAGAAGTCGGATCGTCACGATCCAAACGTTTAAGAAATGAAACCGTGGAAGAGGTATTGCTTCTACAAGTTCACCATGTGTTTCTACTATGGGAAGGATGTACCTGAGATGCTAAGTCTAGGTACAATACTAGATTGGCCCAATTGCTTCCTAGACACATTTACTCACTGTGTATCGTAAACTGGGATGTCTTAAACCGAATGGGTTGCAATGGGGAAATTGATGATATGTTAAGAATTAGGGTACAAGAAGTTGAATCAGAAGAAAAGATATTTACTTCGGTGGCTTAGATTAGAGCTTTTAATATCAATGAGCCGATCTATGCCGAACTTTTCCATGAGTTCTATTCTACTTATGAGTTTGATGAAGTATGTGCCGATGATGAATTCCAGTCAAAGAAGATCATCAGGTTTAGACTTGGTGGACGTGCCCACAGTTTGACTTTGTTGGAGTTTGCTCGTATTTTGGGATTATATGAAGCAATTGAGCTAGAGGAGGATGGTTTCAATGTTTACTTTGAAGGAGGTTTACGTAGTGATGATAATTTTAATGCTACGGGTTATTGGTTGAGCCTTAGTCGAGAGGAAAATCTTGGTTTGTCTAGGAGTCATACTTCTACTATTAGGAACCTAATTTTGAGGGTGATCTACAAAATGATCACTTATGGTTTATGTCAGAGGACAACTGGGTATGACAAGGTGCAAAAGAATGATTTGTGGCTTCTGAGTATGTTTGATGCTAGGCATAAAAATGGATATGCGAATATAGCTTGGGTGATTGCAAATGGATGAAGAGAAAAGGAGCCGGGACTCAGAAAGAGAGTCAAATTTGATGTAGACAGTTTATTTCAAAGCTTGCTAGGAAATGCAGGGTGTTGATTGAGGATGTGGTTAGGAGTTTGAGTGTTCTAATTTATTGTAGGGATTTGGATACAACTACACTTGGATATTTGATCAATTCTGATGGTAAACTTATTCCCGAAGATCCATAACCGGGTGTGCCTAGAGTTGGTATCCCTAGACCCCTGAGAGCATCTATGCAGTATTTATATGATAGGATGGGTCGTATGGAGATACGTCAAGATGCAATAGAGCGGATGAAGTATAGGCAGTCATATCATCGGGACATATATCATGGAGTATTTGAGCATATGGCTGGGGTTTATAGTGTTCCACTACAGGGATCTTACAACCCACCTGGTTACGCTCAGCCATAGTATGACCAGTACTATCAGCAGTACCCACCTCCGCCACCACAGTACCAGCCACAACAACAGCAGGATGATGACGAGTAGTGTTGAGATGACACGAGTTGGTTACGTGTCCGCATGTTTGGGTCACGTACGTTTTAAAAACAATTTAAAAACAATAATAATAATAATAATCTGGTTGGATTTAACCCGGATTCGTCGTCCGGATGAATTAGTTATAGCACGAAATGGCAAAAGGTGCGCAGCAATTCTGTACACCTGTACGTAAATGGACTCATGTTTCCATTTTTCTTACTTTTGTATAGTAACCCTCCAAATATGTAAAAACTAAACGTTGTAAGAGACCCTCAAATATTCTAACAATGCTCACTAGTTTGAGCTTCAACGGAGTTACGGTTTACAAATGGCAACCATTTTACCAAGACTGATGTTGGCTGTCCAAAAACAACCATGTATAAATCAAACCAAACACCCTTAAAACGTCTAGAACCACCTCCACCTTGCACCATATCCTTCCTTTTCATACCATAGCCTGCTCCACATCACCTATAGCTCCCACACATGTCCCTTACCGTTCTTTTAGTTCTTAGTCACCAAGTTCCATAAATTAATAAAAAATAGGGGTGTTATGCCTCCATTTCAAATCATCCCCCACTTCCTCCTCTATAACCCATCATAGCAGCAATCCTTTGCTCTAAGAAGATCCTAAGAGATCCTAAGAAGTCTCAAGAACAGAAGTGAAGCAAAAGAAACAAAGAAAAGAAGCCCCAGAGTTGTTTTTCTAGGCGTACGAAGCTAAAAGTCCCGATTCCGACCCATTTCTAAGCTATAAGCTCAAGACCAGGTTCTCTAAGCTTATTATTCTGTTTCATCCATTATATGTTAATTATATGATCATGTATATATATATATTTAAATATAAAGCTTTTTTTGAACTCAAGAAACTTTATGTGTTTTACCTTTTTGATCCAAAACCGTTACACCCGAAACCATTAATTTAATGTTTTTGCTTAGTCTATAGCTTTAAGCTTGTAAACTATTGTTAATAATCTATTTTCCCAATAAGCTTAACTAACCTTAAAAATAAGTGCTTTGATAATTCTTGAAAGAATTAAAACCCTTATTTGACCCGTTTTGTTCCTAGCTTAAGGAAACGTTAATATAAACATTGCGTTGTGTTAAATCTTCATATTTTAGTTTATTTATAACTATTAATGTACTATTGATATGTTATTAAAATAATGTTTGCATTGCCGAATTTGGACATGGTTTGTGTAAAAATTATCAATGCAAGGGGTATATATCATAACTTTCAGAAACTTATAACTAAAAGGACTAAAAGTGTCATTTTATCAAAGTTATAACTACAAGGGTCTATTATGGTCAATTTTTTAACAGTACAAGTTTACTATAGGTATACATTTTTAAACTTGAGGGACCAAAGTCATAAAAGTGCAAACTCCAAGGGTATATTCTGCCACTTTTTAAACTCAAGGGTCTAAAATGTAACATTTTGAAAAAGTATAAAAACAACAAATTCAATACCATTACAAGACATAACTTTATTAACGTTGGACATGCTTAACATTTCCAGATTTTGAATATGATGGCTTTAAAAACTGCATTTGTTATAACTATTATATCATTCTAATCAATGTGCTTTTAAAAATAATGTCCCAGATTCTATATCTATACCACAATAACTAGGGGCAGCTTCAGATTAAGGAAGTTCATTGGTATTACGTTCTGACTAGGTTGTTGGGTTTCGATTTAAAGTGACCTAGCTCTCAAAACGTTTACTGAAGTCTTTGATAATTATGATGGCACCGAACGGTTTATGATAATATTTTATATCAAAATCAACATCATTATCAAATATTACTTATTCAATCAAACTAAGACTTAAACCATATATTCTCAGGTTGCCTGTGACGAAAGCTTGTTTCTATCCATTTAATTAATACATTGCTATCAATATCCATATAACTGTTAGGTTAGTTCATAGCCTTGCATTTTAATATTTCAAATGTTTTATAAACTGAGGGGATACATGTTATAAACATGAATGCAATTAATTCTATATGCTATTTCAATTTACTATTGCCTAAGTAACATGCTTTGCCTTTAAGTCCCATAAATCATGATTACAATTAATTACTATCCGTAATGAGCGCTGAATGAAGTGAATAGATCTATTTGGGGCTTGACTTCCACGTTGGTTCTACCCAGTTAACGGTTAACCAATTGAACATCATTAGAAATCAACCGCCGGGTATTTTGCAAACGGTACCCTGCAGGGCTATACGTAGTCACCATACCTAACGGCTTGCGATTCATGGCTATGGCAATAATATATATGTTTTTCAATATCTGGGGGTATATCAACGCTAGCCCTAAATATCGCACTTGCATTCTAAATTATTAAACTTTAACCTCAGGATTTCACTCAACCTTTGTGTTGACTTTTTAGCATGTTTTATCTTAGGTAACTATTGGCACGGAGTGGCGAGGACATGAAGATGGAAAAACCGTTATCATTCAAATGTTGTATTTTAGATATTGGGACCTCCCTTTTGTAAAAACTCCGATGAAATATTGAATGATAACTTATTTTCAAAAACGACTCTTTTTGAATCGTTTTCTATGATTATGACTGTTGTACCTTTGAAGTAATACCCCAGATTAGCTTCCGCTGCTATATGTAAAAATGGGGGTGTTACAGATTTGGTATCAAGAGCCTACGTTATAGAGAACAAGGTTGAAACCTTAACTATAACTACTTTTCTTTTTTCCATCCAAGAAAGTCCTCCGTGCCGCTATATCTTCCGGAATGGTATGTAAAAGATATATTACTATTTTACATATTATATAAATAACTTATATCTAATTGGATTGTTACGTTTTTCGTCTTCGTCCCCTCATTCTACTATCACTTCATCTGATTTATGGCTTTCGATATGGAAATGCTGTTTTTCCTCTATGAATGTTCATAACTATACTTCAGCTTCATCAGCTACATCGGGAAGCACTTCTTTTAACTCTTCAGAAGATTTTAGGGATGGTATGATCCCGCCAACATTCTCACGTTTCTATAATAATCCTATATTTGAATAGAAAACGTACAAGATTTTTATTCTAAAAAAATCACCAAATTTCATCCACAGATCCTATTACTACCACCAGCTATTTTAACTCCATTCCGATATTCACCACCTTTAATATTGTTTAATCATCGATATTTTTGTTCCTAAAGAATTATTACCACCTAAGAAGCAAATTCATCCCCCCATCTCTCTCTTTAACCTACGTTATTTAATTCATTTCAGAAGTAAGCCTGTATCTAGCATCCCATCAGTCTCAACTTACTACTCTTATCTCACCCTTAGAATATGAATTAGGGAAAAACCTCTATTAAGATGCATGCAGAACACCATGAGAAACAATACTGAAAGCATTTCTGAATACTTAGAAGAACCTCTTTTCAATGTATGAGAAAAATGAAAGATAGATTTTTGCTAATGATTGATAATCATGCAGGTATTTTGATAAAGTGGAAAACCAAACTTAAAGGAAGCCTTATACCAGAAGAAGCATATGGGACAGAAATACCAAGATTTCTTTGTTCACTTTAGGATTTCTGATAATTTAGAAATGGACCCTGAGGATATCCAAGATTCGCCATCAACTATATATGAAGAATCTTATGGAACACACTTTATAAACTTCAAGACTACTAGATCGAAACCTTATCTTTATCGCTTTTTATCTAAGGACACGTAGTATAAGTAGCAACACCTGTCAGATCTTAGGTTATGTAAGATAAGTTTGAATTCCATTTTACCTTACCATTTCAATATCATATATGTTATCTCCGTCTTCATCATCAATTAACTAGGCCACCACCCGATTATCCCTTCAATGAGTTTATCTATGCAGAGTTAGATAACTCATTATAAATCATTACTACGACTCTCTGAGAAGTGAACTCATCCCAATGAATCTAATATGTTTAAATGCCTGTCCTTGAACGTTCCATATCTGAAATCTAAATTCCAAAACTCTTATACAATGTAATTAATATAATAGAAATATGCATTGTTGTTAGACACTTGTTCAATAATGCACACAATGATATTCAAATATCTCACTAAAGTATGAAATTTTTATTTTTTATACAAAGACTTGTGATATGACTATCATTATATGGATTCTTATTACGTTTTATCTTATGTTGATAGAATGCCTCCCAAAAGGATGTCAACATCTGAAGCACCAGTCCTGACTCATGTTACCATCGAGAAACTAGTTGCTCATAGCGTTGCCACAGTTCTAGAAGCACAAGCTGCAATAAATAAAAAAAAAAAAAAAAAAAAAAAAAAAAATCAAAAAAAAAATGGCAAGGTACATACAATTCCCACTATAATACCAAGAAAAAAACTCTGTAGCAAGGAAATTGCGCTTACAAGAAGTTTAAAAGTTGGGCTACCAAAACTTTTCTACTTCAATGGTACGGTAGAAGCTGTTGGTCTCATGCGCTGGTGTAAATGGGGGGGGGAACCTGAATCAATATTTCTCGTAGCAAATGTGCCGAAAGATCAAGGTGAGATTTATGTTAGTTCCTCAATAAGGAAGCTTTGTTATGGTGGAATTCATTTACACCAAGTCTATTGGAATTGAAGAAGCTATAATTGATCATCTGGTTTCTGAATTTTTATGACTCTGGATAGGAAAGTATTGTCCTCAAACGAAGAGTAGGTAAATGGGTTAAAACTGCCATTTCACATGTCCCAGAAAGTTAATAAAGCTTGCAATGAATCACAACTCTGTACAAGAAACCAATAATCACCAATTAAACGATAGTTTGATGATAAAGAAACAACACGCGACATCATCATCAACATCTACCCAATGACCGCAATCAAACAAATAAACACTCTATCATTCGCAAACAACATATACAACTTTAAAATTATCCCACAACTATATCACAACCACCTCCAGATGATTAGTAGACAAGAAATTTTTTGTTACTATCCGGCATTGGATACCATGGTTAACTTTCCTTATGTATAGTTGCTCCACGATTCTCTTATCAGGTTGTTGGCTACTGTTCTAGTGTCTTTGGTTTGCATCTTGAATAGGTCTTATTCGAGGGTTTTGATGTACCTTTGGTACAAGATTTTTTTATGCGTGGTGTGACGGGTTGTGAGTTGGGTGTTCAGTTCTTAAGGGGGGGGGCGTGGGTGGCGGGGCGGGTTTGTTTTTTTATCGGGGCTTTAGACTGCGGTAGTGGGGTTTGGTGTTTGGCATTTGGCGGATAGTGGTTGTATTGGCTTGCGGGTGTAAGTGTATTTGGTGGGGATGCTGGTAAGGGTGAGTGAGGAAGAAGGAGGTCGGGGGTCTTTCGGTCAAGGTTTTGGTTGAGGTGGAATTCATGATGATCAGAGGGAGTGGTTTGGTGATTGGTGAATGGCCATTATGGGGGCGGAGTATTGTTTGGAGGGGGGGGACATAATCTTATTAAACATGGAAGTGCATTAGGAGGTTCGGTGAGAGGGAGTGGGGGGAGGTTAGGTGTGAACAGATACAGATCCGGTGATTCGTTGGTTTATAGGGGGGGTGGGGGTTGTGGATGGGTTGTCTATTTGTACTTGGGAGTGTGGGGGGGGGACGGTATATCTTGGAGTTAAGGGTTGGTGGTTTATGTGATTTATGAGGGGGACTGTTAGGTTTAGGGTTTTGGGGTTGAGAGGGGATTTGAATGGATTTGTTGGGTAAGAGAATGGGGGGGGGGGTGTAGGGTGGGTTGTTGGTTGTTTTAGTATGATTTTGGCTGAGTAGCTGGTGGGATGTGGATGGGGTTGTTGGGGTGGTGTAGAGTGTGGTTTGGGGGGGATAGGGCGTGGAGGTATTCGTTGTAGGCTTTGCTTTGTGGGATGGTTTCCGTTTAGATGGGAATAGCATGTTTGGGGGTTGCAGGGGGTTGCGTCGCCGTTGTGGGTGTGTGGGGGGGGGAGCTAGTGATGGGGGGGGGGTTGGGTTTTGGGTAGTTTAGTCTGCGGTTAGGAGTGCGGGTTTGGTGCTTGTAGGGGGGAGTGGTTGTGTTCGGTGGGGTTGTTGGTTCCGATGACGATGGCGGTTTGAGGGGGGGGGGGTGAGGTGTATAGATGTTAGTGGTTGTTGCTTTTTTGTCGGGTGTGTTTGTGGGGTTGGGGGGGCGTGGGAGTGTGATTGAGGTTGGGTCGGGTTAGGGGGGGAGGTGTTGGGAGGTTTGGTTGCTGTGTATTGGTTTAGTCGGAGCCAAGATTTGAGGGGTTCCTGGATTGGGGCGGCCGGCGGTAGTGTGAGTGGGGGTGTGGGGGGGTGGAGTAGATAGGTCGTATTCTATGGCTAGGCGGCGGAGTTTGTTCGGTGAGGGTGTTGTGTTCGGAAGTTGGGTGCGTGTGGTGGGTGGTTGCAGTGAGGTTTGGTGCACTCATGTAGGTTTGTAGATCGGTCGGGTAGTGGTTGGTGCGGGATTGGGGGGGGTGGGATGGGTGATGACCTGTGTGGAGTGTAGTGGGGGCGCTAATTATGTTACTGTTGTTCGGTAGGGATGGAATGGGTAGTTAAGGGGGTTTGCGGGAAGAGTCGATCTGAGGGTGTTCAGCTTCCTAGACTTTGGGGTTGTAGGGTTCGTGATGGACCTGGTGAGGTGTAGGCTTGTAGTGCATGTTTGGATGGGTGATTGTGGGGTGGGTGGATTTAGTATGGTGTATTAATTAGGGGGGGGCGTTGTGTTGTTTGGGGGCGGTGGTGATGGCAAGTGTTGGCTTGGGTTAGAAAACGTGGTGCATTGGTTGGTGGACGAGTTTTTGGGGCGGAGTTCGGGGGGGGTTGGGGGTCGGGGGGGGGTGGGGTGTGTTGTGGATGTGTTGGAGATATATTTGTAGTGTCTTGTTGTTGGGTAATTTGCTTGTGTTGGTGCTGTTATGTGGCCGTAGGTGCTCTGATGTGGTCAAAGAAAGTTGCTTAGTGTTGGTCTTTTTTTGTTTGTTGTGGGTCTGGGACGGACTCGGGAGATTGGGTGGAAGGTTCACTGTGAGAGTTGGTTGGGAATTGGTGTTGGGCCTCGTTGTGGGTATGTGGGTTATTGATAAGGTTGTTGAGTTACATATCAGGTTGGGTTGACTTGTGGGTCCGGTGTGGGTAGGTGTTACGGCGGGTGTCGGGGTGGTTGGGGTTTGTATTGTTGGTGAGGGGTGGAGGGTTGTGGAGGACGGGGTGAGCAGTTTATGGGTGAGTTGGGGATAAATGGGTGCTGGATAATGAGGGGCTTGGTTGGTGTAGGGAGGTGATGTGCGTTGTGTGCGGTGTGTAGGGGGTTGTGGTTGCCTTGGGTTACAGGTGACGTCGTAATGGGGGAGACGGGTTGGATATTGGGGCGTGGTGAAGTTGTGTGTAGTGTGGGGGTGCTGGAGTGAGGTTGTCGTGTGGTGCTGGGATTGGATTGGCAGCATTTCTTATTGTGTGGACGTATGTGCTCTGCGCGGGGAGGTTATCTTGCTTTTGGTGGTGTTTGGTTGGGATATAACGTTGTCTTGGTGGTTGAAGGGCGTGGTGGGCGGTTGGGGTGGTGTGTGTGGTAGGGGGGTTCCTGGGTGTTGTTATAGTTTATGTGTAGTTGAGGGGGGGAGTGTGTTTTTAGGGACGAGGGGGGGGCGGGGGAGGATGAGTTAAGGTGGGGTGCTTCTTTGGAATTGGAGGGGTATGGTTCAATAGTGGTGCGGGGGGGGGGTAGGGGGTAGTGGTTGGGGGTGGTTGTGTTGATTATGAGCCGAGTCTTTAGACGGTTGCGTTGCGGGGTGCGGTAGGCTGAGGGCAGGCGTTTCTGTGGTGTGTTGTAGTGTAATGGGGGGTTGTGTTTGGGTGTCGGGGGATTGAAGGGGGTTCTGGGGTGGTGGGGTGACGAATATGGGGTAAGGTTTTTTTGTGGTGGGTGGGTAGTTTTAAAGTGGTTTAGGGGGGGGTTAGTGGGTTTAGTGGGGAGACGGGGAAGGTGGGCGTTTGTTGTGGGTGGGGGATTGTGCGGTGGTGAGGTGTTGTTTCAGAATCGTTATGGGGTTTGGTGGTGGTTGGGGAGGAGAGGGGGTGGGGTTGGGGGCTGTGTCGGTGCTTGTGGGGTGGGGGGGTTGTGCCTGGTCGCGTTGGAGGTCGTTGGTGAGGGCGTCGGACTTGATCGGAGGGGGTTTGTCGGTCGTTGTTGAGGGGTTGTCGGTGGTTGTTCGGGGGGCGGTGGGGTGGTGGGGCGTGAGTAGAGTGGCTGGGGTCGGCGTTTAGTTAAAGGGGTAGGGAGGGGGAGGGTAGGGTTGGGTTCGGCAGTAGTGTGGGGGCGGGGGGTGGGGGGGTGTTGGTGGCTTGTTCTGCGTGGGTAGAAGCCGAGGCAGGCGGTGGGTTGGGAGGGGGGTGGAGGTGGTAGGGTTGGTGGTATGGTTTTGCGTGGGGGTTAGTGGGTAAGTGGGGGGGTGGGTTGCGGTTGGGAAGGGGGGGGGGGGGGGGGGGATTGGGGTTGCGTAGGTGCTTGGTGAAGAGGTGGGGTTAGGGTAGGGGGGTTACGGGGGGCGGGTTAAGAGTGGTGTTGAAAGTGATTGGGTGGGGGTGGGGGTGTTTGGGCGGGGGGGTTGGGTGGAGAGTTGTTTGAGTTGAGTCTATGGCGGGGTCTTGGTGGGGGGTGGTGGCGTTGGCGTGTGGGGGTGGGCAGGAGTCGTTTGTGGCGGTGTGGGTGGGTGGGGGTGGGACGTGGTAGAAGGTGTTGTGTTTTGGTTGGGGTGTTAAGTGGTGTGTTTATGTGGATTTTTAATTGTCTTAGTTTAGTTGGCTTGTGTTGATGTGTCCGTGGGTGCGGTTGGTTGCTTGGTGAGGGTTGCGCGGAAGGATGTGTTGCTCGGAGGTTAGGATGCGGCTTGGCTGGGGTTGTGGTGGTTATGGTAGGTGTTATGTGAGTTAGTACAGGTGGGCGGTGGGTGGTGGGCGGCCTGTTGGTCTTGGGGATTTTGTTGGTCGCGTGGCTAGATGTTTTAGTTTGTGGTTGGCGCAACCAGCCGTTGGGGTTTGGTGGCTTGTTGGGGTGTTTGTTTAGAGTGAGGTTGGAGTACGGTGTAGTGGGCGCGGGTACTGTTTTGTGTGCGGTGTTTTCGCGTGAGTGTGTTTTGTGTGGTTGGCTTGTTTCGGTATTGTGTGCGTGGTCTTAATCAAGTTTTGGGAGGGGGTCTGGGTGTGGGTGGGGTGAGGTGTGTTATGGGGGATGGGATTGGGGGGGTGGGGAGGGCGTCGCGGGGAGGGGGTGGGGAAATTACTTACGTGTTGGGGTGGCAGTTGGGGGGGGGGGTTGCGGGGGGAGTTTGGGCAGGGGGTGTCGGGGCGTGAGTTGTTGTAGGGGTGTTGGGCTGTTTGTCTTGGGCGTCTGAAGTGGGAGTGGAGCTGGTGTGGGGCTGTTGTCATGGTCTGTTGTATTGGGGGGTTTGGTAAGGGGGTGGGGTTTTGGTGGTTTGAGGGAGGGTTAGTTTTTTTGGGTGGTCCGATGGGTGGGGGGGTTGTGTTAGAGTGTTGTGGTGCGTGTGAGGGTGTTGGTAGGTTGGGTTGGAGTTGGGGTAGTGTTGGTCATGGGATTGTGTGGCGGGGCGGGGGGTGGCTGCTGTTGGGCCGTGTGTGTTTGGCGGCGTGGTGTACGGAGAGTGTTGACGGGGATGGGTGGAGGCGTGGGGAGGGTGTGGTCTGGGAGAAGAGGGTGGAAGGAGGGGTTTGGGGTTAGGGGGATTTATTGGCTGACGGACTGGGTGTGTGGTGTTGTGGAGGGTGTTTGGTGGTTATGGTGATGTGGTTGTGGTTGGCGGGGTGTTAGGTTGGGGAAATTAGGGTCGTATGTGGGGTATGGTGGTCTCATTTGTAGGGGATATGGTTGTGGTGTGTGAGAGGTGAGATTGGGGGTGTGAAAAGTGGGGGTTCTCAGAAGGGATTTGTAGTGGTTGTGAGCAGGGTTGTGGTAGTGGTGGCTGTTTTCCTGGTTGTGGGTGGGTTGGGTTGTGTGTTGTGGATGGGAATCGCATATTGTGTTCGGGTGTGAATTTGGTTGTATGATTTTATTGGGATAGATAAGGCTTATGTGGGTACTGTTAGAGAGGCGGGGTAGGGTAAGTGTTAGAGGGGTTGTGGGGGTTGCGTGTTCCGGGAGAGGGGTGGGGTAGTGTATGTTAGGAGAGTCTGTGATGTAGGTGGCGACGTGTAGTTGGAGGTATGTTTTGAGTTAGGTGTTGTGGGGCGGTGTTGGGGGGCGGGCGGGCGAGCGGGTGCGGCGATGAGAGTGGGAGGATGGAGTTGATAATGGGCGGGGATTGGGGTGGGGTGAGAAGAACATAGGGGGGTAGGTGCTGCGGGGGGTGATTTGGTGGTGAGTTTGAGCAAGGGGTATTGGTTGGTCTGTATAATTTGGTGGGGGTTGGCGGGTTGTCGTTGGGTGTTGAGTATGTGGGGGGGGAGCCTACAAGGGGGGATGGATGGTTCTTAATTAGGTGTTGGTGGACTAGGGATGGGGGCCTGTGGGCTGTGGGGTTGTGGATCAGTGTGGGGGGTTCGGCTTTTTGGAAAGGGGGGGGTGGGTTGTCTCTGACTGGTTATGGTTGAAGTGGGGTGGGGTTGTAATGGTCGGGAGGCAGGGGAGTTGAAGTGGTCGTTTGAGGGCAGTGTCGTGTGGGAAGTATTGTTTAGGGGTGCCGGTTGTGGGGGTCTGGAGGTTTGTGTTGAGGCGTCTGCTTACTGGGGTATCTGGGGGTGTTATGGGGGGGGGATGGGGTTCATGGAGGTTAACAATGTTAAGTGGTTGGTTATGGTGCGGGGTTGGCGCGGGGGCGGGTGGGAGGAAGGGTGGTTGTTGGTTGGGGTCGTTTGTTGTGGGTTGGGGGGTGGGGTTTATGGTCGAGTGGTGATGAGGGTGTTGTTGGGGGTATCAGTTTTGATTGGGGGGTGGGAATCGTTTGGTAGGTGGTCGCAGATGTACAATTGGTGGAAGCTCCGTCTTTGAAGGGAAGTATGAGGTTGGCGGGAGGGTAGTGGTTGGTTTGGTCGGCGGGTTTATAAAGCTGGGGTAGGAATGGGGGTTGGTGTGAGTAGGGGGTGGGTCGGGTTGATGGTAGTGGTTGGTAATGGTTCGTTGGCTTAAGACGTTGGGAGGGACGTGGAGGAGGTTGCTTGGGCCAGGTGGCGGGGAGGGTGCAGTTGGGTTTGGGTGTACTGTGGATGTTGGCACTCGCTTCTTTTTTGGGTGGGGTGTAAGGGTCGAGGTGGGTAGGCGAGAGGGGTGATCGTGTGTTTAGTTGATGGACGAGGTGGGAGGGAGGTGTTGGTGTTTATTATGTAGAGGTGTGTGGTATGGGACGGGTGGTTTCGGGTTGAGTTCTGGTAGGTCTGAGGTTAGGTGCGTAGCAGTAATAGATGAAGTGGTGATAGTGGTGTTTTTTTTTGGGGTGGTGATTTGTTTGAGGGTTGGGTGTGAGGATGAGCTAGCCAAAGTTTGCGGCGATTGTTGGGTAGGCGGTTATATTGGTTAAAGGTGGCAGGTGGGGGTTATGTATTGAGTGTTTTTGGTGTTGTGGGGGCCGATATAGTTTTGGGGTGGTAGTGAAGTGGTTTGGTTTAAGGGGGTGATAGGGTTGAGTGGGCGGTACTTGGGTCAGGGAATTTCGTATGGAGGGGTGTGAGGTGGGGTGGGTGGGGGTGTGTCGTTTGGTGAAGTTAAGTGTTGGATCGTTATTGGTTCGGGATGGGGGTTGGTATTGCTTGGGTTCGGTCGGCCGTGTTGTTCTAGGGTTCGGGTTGTGACTGGGTGGGGACGGGGGCAACTAGGGTGGGGTGGTGGTGTGTGGTTGTTGCGAGTTGGGCCGGAAAGGTTGCGGGGTGGTTGGGGGGTGGTTGGGGAACGTTGTGCCCGTTCGGTGGGGGGGTGTGGGGTGTTTATTTGTTTCGGGTTGGTTGGAACATTAGCGTGTGTGATGGGTTGCTATCTGGGGGGGGTTCATAGATGGTGGGGTGCTGGAGTGAGGGGACTTTTGGTGGGGGGCGCAATGAGGGGGTGGGTGGGTTGTGGTAGTACTGTTGTTTAGGGAGGGGGGGGTTTGTGAGGTTGGGGGGCGGTTGTTGGCGAAGGGGTGTGGTTAGGTGGCGTAGGTAGTGAAATGGGGTGGGGGGTTGTGGGGGGGGGTGGCTGGGTGGGGTTTGGGGTTGGGGGGGTTAGTACTTAGGTGGGAGCTTACGTTTAGAGATTAGGGATATGCTAGGTTTTGTCGGGGTTGAGTAGACGGGTATTGTAGCAGGGGGGGTCGCGTGGGGCTGCTGTAGTTTTATTGGGAGTTGGTGTGGTGTTGGTTGGTACGAGGTGGTAGTGGTATTGGGGTACTAGTGGGGATTCGGTTCTCTGGGGGTGGGATGTCGTAGATTCTGGGTTGCGGGGTTGGTGGGGTTGGGGGGGTGTGGGCGTGAGTAGGGTTTGGGTGAGGGGGGGGTATGTGGGGGGTGGGTGTGTTGGTGTCGGGTTGGTAGGGGGGTGGATATTGGGGCCGGGTAGGTTGGGGGGGTTGTGGGAGGTGGTTTAGCGTTGCGGGGGGGTAGGGGGTGTTAGCGTGGGACGTGTGGATTGGGAATGATGCGCAGGGAGATTAGTGAGGATGTTACTTGTTAAGTGTTGTTAGGGTGTGGGGGATTG
Source organism: Tanacetum coccineum (assembly GCA_026074375.1). Classification (NCBI taxonomy): domain Eukaryota; kingdom Viridiplantae; phylum Streptophyta; class Magnoliopsida; order Asterales; family Asteraceae; genus Tanacetum; species Tanacetum coccineum. Next base: position 15,689 of record BQNB010081391.1, read on the forward strand.
GCGAAGTGTGATGAAGAGTTGTTTCGGTCGTGTAGGGGTGTGGTTATTCTCGGGCGGCTTGGGTTACCGGGGTATGGGTGTTGGGGAGGGTGGGGTTGTAGTTGTTGTATATATATTTTTTTTTTTTTATTTTTTTTTTTTGTTTTTTTATTTAATGCTTTTATACTTTAATCTTTTTTATTTATACCCTTTTACATTCGTTTATTAATTAATTTATTATGCTTTAGTTTTTTGTTAAAATTTAATTTTTATATATGTTATTGATATTTTTATCATTAATTCTTTAATATAGATTTTAACTTTTAATAAAATTTTTTATGACTGCTTTTTTAATTTGTGTTTCTTACTTATATTGTAAAAGAATAATGTGTTATACTCTTTTTTTTGTTTTTTTTTTTTTATAATTATAATTATTTTTAATCTAATAATTTACATAGGAGCTATATTTTTATTTTATTTTTTTTGTAATTATTAAGTACTTTTCTTTATTCTATTTTTAAATACTAAATTTATTTTTATATTTTTCTACTTGTCAATTTTTTTTTTTTACTGTTTTTTTTACCTTGCACTTTGCACATTTTATCATTATGTTTGTTTTTTGTGTATTTGATTGTATCTTAGTGATTTATGTTGTTTTTTAATTATTGCTTCTTTGTGTTGTATATTATTGTTTGTTTTTTATGTTATTTTTAGTTTGTTGTATCATTTGTTTGGTATTGACGATTTGTATTATTGTTTGTATAGTTACTGAGTATGATGTAATTCGTTGTTTTTTGTTTGTGATGGGTTAAGGTTTAGGTGATAGTGGTTCGGCGCCGTTTAGTTTGTTGGGGGGGGTGTTGTTTTTTGGGGGTGGGGCGAATCTAGGCTGGAGTAATGCTTGCTTGTTTGGTGGTGTTGGTTATGGGGTGTTAGGTGTGAGGTTCTTTTGTCAGGGTGAGGCAGGGGGTTTACTGAGCGTTCGACGGGTTTGCGTTCGTTTGGTTGTGAGTGGCGGAGTGTTTGTGGGGCTGCAGGGTGTTTGTGGTGGTAAAGAGTAGGTTGGATGGTTGTGGGGTTTTAGATTGAGAGTGTGGGATGGGCGGTTCAGTGTGTGTGTGCGGCCCGGCAGTCTGGGTTAGGCGCGCAAGGCTCAGGCTGCCTGGGTGGGTGGAGTGAGTGGTTGTGGTCGGGGCGTGGGTTTCTAGGACAGGGTGCCGTGGGATGGGTGTGTAGGTTTGTTGTTGTTGTGGTGGTGCTGGTGGGTGCGTGGTTTTGAGGGGATGGGGGGGGGAGCGTGATGGGAGGGCCGGTCGGAGGGTTGGGGTTGGTTGGTTGAGTAAAGGTGCGGAGGGCGGCGGTGGGGTGGTGATCCGGGTTTTGGGGGGGGGGTGGGGGGGGGATTGTGTGGTGGGTAGGGGAGGGGGGAGGTTGTTTGGGCGGGGGGGGGAAGAGGCGTGGGGGAGTTGGGGGGGGGGGGTGGGGACGCGGGTTGGGGGAGGGTAGTTGGGCGTTGGTTGGTGGGTTTGTAGGGGGAGGCTGGTTTGATAGGGTTATATGTGTAGGGGGTGGGTGGAGCCCACCGAGGTTTGGGTGGGGGTATATTTGGGGGGTGTTTTTTTTGGGTTGGGATTAGTCGTTGTGATTCTGGGGGGCTGGGCTTGTATGGGGGTGGGGCGGTTGTTGTAGTTTTGGGGGGGGTCGTGGTGGGGATGGGTTGGGGTGTGTTTGCGCGAGTGTTTGGCGTTAGATATGGTGTTGGGGGGTTGTTGGGTTTGGGGTTGGGGTGGGTTGGATGGCGGTTTTGGTGTTGGAGGGGGGTAGAGGATGGGCGTAGGGTTTTCGGGGTGGTTAGGAAGGCTGGTTTTTGGTGGGTGTGTCGTTGGGGGTTGATGGGGTGGGTTGGTGGGGGGGGAGGTTGGTAGGGTGTTGCGCAGGGGTTTGTACAGGGAGGGGGTGGTTATAGGTGGGTTGTTGAGTTCTGCGGTATATTGGATTGGTGTTGGGGAGGATAAGCGGGGAAGTTGCATGTGGGTGGGGGTGGTGGTTTGTAGGGGGGTTTTGGGGGTGGGGGGGGGGCGAGTGTGTGGAGGGTGTTGGTATCGTGGTGGTGAGGGAGGGGGTAGGGGGTGGGTATGGGGTGTGGGGGAGTAGGTTGGGGAGGAAGGGGGGGTCCGCGGTTTAGATAGCTCGGTGGGTGTGACATGTCGTTGTGTGGGAAGAGCTTGGTGTGTGTTCTTGGTTGGGGGAGGGTAAATCTGGGGAGGTGCTGGGTTTGCGGGCTGTGTTTGTGTAGTGGGGCAGCCGTGCGGTTTGCGTTTGGGGGGTGGGGGGGGTTGTGGGTTAGTGTGTGGTGGGGCTAGGGGGTTGATTCGTTAGTCTTGGGGGTGGGGGGGTGGTTAGCGCTTGGATGTGGGGGGGGTTTGTTGTGGGTTGGGGGGTGTGGTGTGGGCGGATGGGGGGATTAGTGTCGTTGGAAGTGGGTGGTAGGCGTGGGGGGGGGGGTTGGGGGGGATCGGTGTAGGGGTTTTCGGGTTGAGAGGGCGAGTGGTTAGGAGGGTTTGTTGTGGGGATTCGGGTGGAGTTGGGGTTCTTGGCGTGCTGGGGGGGGTGGTGGGTTTTAGGGAGGGGTTTTGTGGGGCGAGGGCTTGTTTTGGGGGGTTGGGGGGGTTGGATGCGATTGGGGGGGGCTTGATCTAGGTAGCGCGTTGTTGGATAGGCTGGGGGGTTGGGGGGGTATGGGAGTGGGGCGAGGCGGGGTTGAGAGTTGGTGGGGGGCGGGGAATATGTACTTGATATTGTTGTGAGTGGAGGGGGAGCGGGGGTTTCGCGAGGTGCGGGTCGGTTTGTGTTTGTTAGTATGGTGTTTATTGGTGGTGTCGGGGGGTTTGTGAGTGTGCCTGTTCGTTTTGTGTGGGTGTCGTGCGGTGTTCATTCGGGGGTTTGGTTTTGGCGTATCACTTGTTTGTGGGCAATGGGGTGGGGGGGGACTGGGGTGGTAACTGGTTGGGGGTGGGGTTGAGTGTGCGATGTTGTACAGGCTGGTTGGTTTATGAAGGGAGGGCGGGATGATGTGTGGTGGGGTTGGTGGGGTTAGTTGGGTTAGTGTCGTGTATAGTTTAATAGTGGTATGTTGTATCGGGTGGTTGGCAAGTGGTGTGTGGCTTAGGGGGGGGGGGGGTAGGGGGCAAAACTGGTATCGTTGCGTTGTTTTCGGTGGGTGGTAGTGGGGGGTGTTGAGACGGAGTGTTATGGGATGTCGGGGGTAGGAGGCTCTGGGAGTGCGGGGGTTGCGGCTTTATGGGAAATAGGGGGGGAGTGGCTCGTGGGGGTGGGTTAGTCAGTGTAAGGGGTTGTCGTGTTTGTGTGTTATGTTGTGGATCGGGGGGAGGGTCTAGGGGTGGTGGGGTGAGGGATGTGTGGCTGGGCTAAGTGTTAGGCAGGTGTTCGTGGGGTGGGGGGGAGATCACTGTATTGGCGGTATGGGTAGATGGCTGAGTGGTATTAGTGGCGTTCGTTTATGTTGTGGGGGTGTGGTGGGGGTTGATGGTTGGTGGAGTTTTGGAGATGGGTGTGGTGCGGTAAGAGAAAGGGGGTTGGGGGTTTGGTGGTATGGTTGGTTGGACGCGTTGTAGGTTGCTAGGGGGTGGAGGTTGGTGTCGGAGTGTGTGTCCATGGGGGTTCGGGTCGCGTGTGCGTCTGGTACGTTTTTTTGGTTGGGGGTTTATGGTTTGGGTTAGGGTGGTATAGTAAAGTGGTTGTCGGATTGTTTTGGCTGATGTGGTTCGGAGTGGTTTGGTATGTGGGGTGAGGAAGTAGGTGGGTTGGTGGGGGTTGGGGGGGGGGGGGAGGGTTGGCGGGCGTTTGGGTTGTGGGGGTGGTGGGTGTTAATTCTGCTGGCATTGTTTGGTATTTACAACATCGTTGGGGTGGTATAGTGGAGTAAGGGTGGAGGTGGGGTGGGGATGAATGGGGGGTTGTTTTGTTCGGTTTGGGGGAGAGGGTGGCGCTTTTTGGGGAGATGGGCTAATGAGGTTGGTACTGGGTGTGGATTGTGTTGTGTGTGGGGTATATGGGTGGAGTGTTTGGCGGAGTGGGGGGAAAAATGGAGGTGTGAGGAGGGTGTAGGATGGGGGAGAGATGGTCTGGAAGGGGGTGAAGGTTGCAATGTGGGTAGCTAATGTTACGGTTGTGGTTGAAGGTAGCCGGTATCGGTGGTGGCTTAGGTTTCCGTAGTAATTGGAGACAGACTGGGTTGGGGTTTCGAGTAGTTGGTTTGGAGCTGCACGGGGAAGCTGGTTGTGTGGTTGGTGGGGGGGGGGGTGGTGTTGTGAGTCTGGGTGGGGGGTTAGGAGGTGTCGAGGGGGTTGTAGTGTTTATGCTGAGGTGGGGGGGTGGTGTGTTTGTAGGTAAGCAGGGGGGGGGTGGCGGCTGTGTGGGGGGGGGTTTCGGGGGTCGGATCGGGGCAGCGTTGGGGGGTTTGCTAGGTTGTTGGGTGAGCTCGAAGGCGTTGAGGGGTTCGTGGGGGCTGTGATTTAGAGATCTGGGTCTAGATGGTGGTGGGCGGTGTTGGTTTGGCGTGGGGGTATGGGGGGGTTCCGCGTGTGTGGGAAGGTGTGCGGGGCTGGGGGAGGTTTAGCGGGTCCGCAGTTGGGGTGTGGCTGGATCTGAATAACGTTGGGGGTGGTGCTGGAGGGGGGTTATGGGTATTGGGGGGTATGTAGTATTCTGAGGTTGCAGTTTATTTGCTAGTTGGGTGGTGTTCTTATGTGTGTGGGTGCGGTCTAGAGCGGATAGGGTCGGGGGTATGCGGTGATGCGTAGCAGAGGGTATGTGTGGGGGGGTGATGGGGGCGGTCGTGGGGTTTTTAAGTGGGAGAAGGGTATGTATGGAAATATTTATTTTTATTGTCTTCTTATAATTATTTTTCTGTTTTTTTTAAAATTTTTTTTTTTCTATAAATATTTTACATTTTTTTTTTTTTTTTTATTATTTTTATTTTTGTTTTTTTTTTTCTCTCCAATTAATCATATTAATTCTTTAATTAATTTTAAATTTTAATTATTCTATCTCCATTTTTCATTATTTATTGTTAGTTATATTTTTTATTTATCATTTGATTCCTTTTCTTCTATAATATTTTTTTTGGATTTTTTTTTAATTATTACTACTATAAATTATATTTCTTTTTTTTTTGTTATAAATTTTACTCTTTTTATCTTATCCTTTATTTTATTTTATCCTTTTTATATATATTATTTTTTTTAATTTTTTTCTAAAATAACTTTTATTTCTTTTTTTTTATGCCTTATATTTATTTATTATTTTTTCTTTAATGTTATTTTTTTGCCTTTTCTATTTTTTATTTTTCTATTTTTTTATGCCTCAACTTGTCTCTATTTAATTAAATGTTATAATTTTTTTTTAATTTTCAATTCTTTTTTAGTTGTAGTTTTTTTTTATTATTTTCCTATACTCTCCTTATTATTTTATTATTACTTTTAAGTCTTATAATAATTAATTGTTAATTTTTTTAATTTATTTTTTTAATTATTTTATAGTTTTATTAATTTAATTTTTTTAAATTTAATACGTTTGTTTACTTATATTTATTTTTTTATTTTTTATCGCTTTTTTTTTTATATTTTTTATTTTTTAATATTTTTAATTTTTTAAATTTGTTTTTTAATATTTTTTTCTTATTTATTTTTTTTTTAATCTTAACTATTTTTTTATAAAATATATATAATTTATTTAATTCTAATATTTTATATAATTTTATATTTAAATTTTATTTTTAATTTTTATATATTTTTAATTTTAATTTTTTAATTTTTATATCCTTAATATTTTTCTATTTTTTTTATTATTATATTTTTTTAATATTTTTTTTTTTTTTATATTCTTACTTTTAATTTTTTTTTTTATATTTTTTATAATTATTTTTATTTTTTTATTGTTTTTTAATTAATTTTTATTTTTTACCCTTTCTTCTTTTCTTTTTTTTTTGTTATTGTTTTTATTCAACAAAGAAAATTGGAAGCCCAAAACAAAATCCATTATATTTTTTTTGTCATCCACTATACCCAAAACAACTATTTGTTCTATTCCACACATTTTAGTCCACATCTAATGTGGCTGTTTTGTGACGAAATTTCCACCCAATCTGTATAGTTAAACACTCTCACATGTCAATTTATAATGTGTGTGTGTGTCATACCTGTAAATGACAGAACTTCCTGTTCACCCCTTCCTCCCATCATACTTTATAATTGTGCTTAATCATCCCCCGTAGTCCGTATTAATAAGAAGTTCATGTGATTGTGTTGTGTGTATCAAAGGTAAGAATCCTGTCCCCCTGCCCTATTTGACACAAGTACGTATCATACAATGTAAGCTATTCAATTGTTCCTGTCGAAACTTTACCGCTTAGGAGGAGGACAGGTCTGCTCTTAAACGCGGAGTTCAGATGTCGACCATATTGGTCTATCTATTATTAGAAGATTTGTGGGTCAGAATAGGAGAATTCTCCATAGGATGTGGCTAGTGTGTGTCTGTGTCTAGAGTACTCATGTACAATAGTACATGGTATAATAGGTGGTTATTGTGAGGATTATGCAAACCAACTGTGAAGCGATCGTAAGGTCAATCTATATCGAACTAAAGAACTCTACTGTATAGCGTTTTGCTGTTGTGTGTGTGTGTGTGGGAGTAATCAAGAGGACCATGATATTCTCTATCGCATTTGTTGTGTGTCATCATTTGGCTAAGATAGGAGCATGTAGAATGAACTATTGATATTAAATAGTCAGAAGCCTGTGCTGCGAGAAAAGACTAAGTAGTCTAATGAGTAGATTTAGTATAGGATCAATTAGACGCCTCAATGAGGGAGTCAAATGATTTGATATAAAGATTGCCTTGTGCCGAGAGAGATGTGAGAGATGGAGTATGGGAAACGTGATACATATTCAAGGTAGCGACGGTTGGACGAACCATTGTGAAGGAAGAAGACATTAGAAAAGACGGGGAGGTATTTATGTTCTTTTGTTTCAACGAAGTCTCCTCTCATGCTGTAGAGCTAAGAGACCCTCGAAAGAGGAGTTCGGGGTGAAGGCGTCTGCTTCTATAGGAGCCTAATCGCATGTGTCATTCATTCGCTCGCACGCTCGCACGCTCGCTCTCGTGTGTAGACAAGAACCAAGGATGGAGTGAGGGCTGCATTACCAGAGGTTGGGGGTGAATCTCGCAAAGCGTAGCCCCGACCAGATTCTCGTATCAGAAGCGTGTTGGCTCGTCGCGCGCTCAATGGAAGACGAAGGTGGGGTGTAGTACAGTGTGATGATCTGTTGCGTCTCAATCAGCGAATTCAACCATACTTTTCCATATTGTGAGTATCCTGTCGCTTACTTATGTGCACACTCCAGTCTATTACCCTCAGAAGATAAACGTCCACTCACGACCTAAATGGTCAAATACCATGCCCAACGCCCTTTCGTCCCGTCCCCCCCCGGCCACCCCCGCCCCGTTTTCCCTGTCCCCGTCTCTAATCTTTTTTCTTTATATTTTTTTTATCTCTTTTTTCCTTACACTTTTCTAATTTTATTTTTTTGTTTTTTATTTTTTATTATTAAATTTTTTTATTTACCTTTAACTATGCTTTTAATTTTTTTTTTTTTAATTCTTTTTTTTTTTTTATAATTTTTTTTTTTTATAAGTATTTTTTATGTTTGTTACTTTTTAGTATTCCTTTATCTTCTTTATTCTATTAATCATAATTTTTTTTTATTTTTTTATTTTTAACGTTTTTTATTTTTATCCTATAATTATACTATAAATTTTTCTGTATAACTAATTTATTTTATTTCACTTACTTATTTAATATAGAGATAGAGAGACACGTGTAATTAAAGATTTTCTGACTTTTTTAATATCTATTTCTTTTTTGCTATTTATTTTTTTAGTAGCTGTTTTATAAATCTTCTTGATTCGCCACTCGAGAATAGCATATATATATGCTACCCCCCCACAAACCTCAACTAAAACCCCTCACTCACGTACACTACTACACAACCTGTCTGCGTATCTCTCTCGTAGAAGTACTTGCTCGCACTGATCTAGAACTATACACACGTACTAAGAATTTAAGTTTTATAGTCCTGTATTGATGTACTAAGAACCTGCAAATAGAGGCGCGTCTTTATTAGTCTCGTGCGTGTAAATACCTCGGTTTGTCCATTACTTATTGGCTTCTGTGCCTAACTGCTACTTCTCCTGTGCTCTAGTCTGACTATGCGCGCTCCCTGCGGAGTTGTGAAATGTATACCGCGACTTGGTTTGACTCTCCTGGTCAACCACCGGCAGCCCCGTCGCTCACTCCGTAGACCGTTTATGTTTGCCGATAACAAGTCACGTCCGTCTCACCATGGCTGTCTCTGTGCTGTATTGTGACTCCTCTGATCTGAAGTTAGGCGATTTTCACTTCCTGAAGTGAAGATTATCACAGTCTAAATCCTAGATTTAATATAATCTTGTGCCCTCCCGTACAGGGAATATCGAGCCACCCATAGTGATACTTTGCACCTGTCAACGACACACTGCTTTGCAGACATCCGACGCCATAGAGTCCCTAGAGCGCTCCATATCCCGTATTCTATCATGCGCACGCTCCTCTAATCCTCTCGCAGCTCGCTCCAATCTCTAACACCAGCACCCTCTCTACACATCCTATTCACATGATCTCATGAATCAGCGTCGTGTCAAACCACTACTTAGACATAATTCAATATTAGTGCTTCAATCAATGTTTATTCTTATTACTCTTATAACAAAGAAGAACACGCAGAACATCTGAGAATAATTTTGAAATTACTCAGAAAGGAGGAATTGTATGCCGAATTCTCCAAATGTGATTTCTGGATTGGTATCGTGTGATTTAATGTCTTATTATCCTTCTCATAGTTTTATCTTCTACCTAATACCGTTTTGATATCATGTTTTATGCTTAAATAGGATGATTTATTCATCTTATTGAATGAATTTAGGGACGCTTTTATTTGAATAAGGAAATTATAAACCTCCGGAACTATGGTGAATTTATAAATTCACAATTAAAGATTGGGAGCCTCTGTTTGTAATGAAAAATTATATATGAGTAGGAATTAAGTATGGATTTCGTAAACAACAAGTTTCTTTGAAATCTGTTGTACAAATAAATTTCCTTATTATCATTATTACCTTCATACGGTTAAGTATTTAGTCATCATATGTTCATTTCCAAAATTTATATCCAACATGATTTGCAACTCTCTTACAATTCATAATCATTTCTTGACATCACTCCGGTATTTAGCTAAATCTCAGGACCAGAAATAATTCAAGAAACTACTGAAAAGATCATGCAAATTCGTCAACACTTGCAAAGTCTGCCATCGGACAAAGAAGTATACGCACAATGTTGAGCTGGAAGCCTTTAGAACTTCAAGTTGGCAATCGTGTTATGTTGAAAGCATCACCTCGCAAAGATATCTTTCGATTCGGAAAACAAGGAAAGCTTAATCCCTGATACATTGGACCATTCAAAATTCTTGAATGAATTAACCCAGTGGCGTACAAACTAGAGTTCCTAAAAAGCTTTGTAGTATCCAACATTTCTAATCTCAAGAAGCTTATCCGATGAATCTTTCTTCATTTCATCTGTTCATTTCCAAATCTGTATCCCACATGATTAGCAACTCTCTTACAAAATTCATAATCATTCCTTGACATCTCTCCGGCATTTCGACTAAATCTCAGGACGAGATTTCTGTAAGGGGTGGAGACTATAACAACCCAGAATTTTCATCAAATACAAAAATTAACCTATTTTACTATAATCACAATTATACGGGGAGATTTTCCGCTTTATTACATTACTTGCATTGCCAATATCTCAATATGCAATATGAGTATAACAACCCGTAATTTTCATAAATGTAAATATCCATCTATTAAGTTAGATGATGTACAATCTATCAATTATATATGAACTCACCTTTTTCAGGGAAATTTTTCGCTTTATTACATTACTTACTTTGCCAATATCTCGATGTACAACATTTCTTGCATAACTAAAGTTAACGGGCTCAGGCAACCTACATATGGCAATCCTATCTTCATATATGTCAAGCAATCATCATAATATATCAAGTCAATATCATAATATCATTTTTACAAAGTACATTATTCCTATAATGTACCATTCGCAACGTTATATCAAAACGGGCTTTAAACCGTTATCGTATGCCTTTAAACCCTAATTCCATGAAGGGTTAACATCTAAAGTGAATGCACAAGCTACTAAAGCATATGTACAAGTAATATAACATCTCATTTGAAATATAAAATCTCTTCAAATCAAAGTACAAGTCCTTAAAAGCTCAATATACAAGTCATTAAGTATGATCTCCAAAATAGCCGTTTTACCTCCGTTTTCATTCTAATCTCTTCACCACCACTTGTGTACAAGCTACTACACTCAATATACAATGTGTAAACCCTAATTATTCTATTCATAAACTTTCATACATCTTTTTACACTCAAAACCCTAATTCAAAACCCTAAACCCTAAAACCGAGCTAGTTTCTAAACCATAACCCGTTTCTTGGTTTTTATCCGTTTTAAACCTAAACCATTAATCAAATAAGTTATAAATACTTAATTTACAATATTACAAATCCTATTTCATCATTATAACATCATTATACATGAATTAAATCCTAGAAACCGTAAAATAAAACCCTAATCTAGTTCTAACCCTAAAACCTAAAACTAGGCCCTAGTTCAGAATCAGATCAGTCTATAAAACATAGGATCTGGGAAAATCAATAGGTTCTGGGTATTAAGTGAAAACACTAGGTTGTAGCCCTATGTCTTGTGATCATTTTTCCGGTGGAATCAACCCGATTCGACGTCGGATGAATTAGTTATAGCCGAAATGGCAAAGGTGCGCAGATTCTGCACACCTGTAGTAAATGGCTATTACCTCTAAACTTTTGTATAGTAACCCCCAATAGGTTTTGGGTATTAAGTGAAAACACTAGGTTGTAGCCCTATTGATGATAAAAGAAACACCACCGACAATAACAACAACTACCCCAATAACCGCAACAACAATAACCACTCCAACAATCGCAACAACAACAACTATCAAAATAACCACAACAATCACAACCACCACCAGCAGAATAGAAGACAAGAAACTATTAGTACTTATCCTGCCAAAGGATACCATGGATACCTTCCCTTATGTACAAGATGCACCCTGCAACACACAGGAGTTTGCACTACTCTTCATTTGAACATCATGATCCTCATAATTTAGAGCAAAAATTAATAATTCGACAGATACGCCCAGGCCCCGCTTACCTCCCACCCAGTGTTCCCCCATACCACCTCACATCCCCCAACAGATTAACTCACACCTATACACCGCAACCCGACCCAAACCCAGCATCCCAGCACAAAAAATAGATACCCCTCCCCTCCTTCCTCCTCTATAACCCTTACATAGAAGCAATCCTTTGCTCTAATAGATCCTAAGAGGTCTTAATAAGGCTCAAGTTCAGAAAGGAAGCAAAAGAAACCAAGAAACGAAGCCCGAGAGTCATTATTCTAGGCGTACGAAGCCAAAAGTCCCGATTCCGACCCATTTCTAAGCTATAAGCTCAAGACCAGGTTGTCTAAGCTTATATTCTGTATTCATACCTTTATAATGTTCATATAACAGCTAAAACTCATAATATAAAGCTGAACTCAAAAACCTTTTGTGTTAATACATTTTATCCAAAACCGTAACACCCGAACCCTAATTTTGATGTTTTTGCATATCTATAAGCTAAAAAAGCTTGTAAACTATTGTTATAATCTACCCAATAAGCTTAACCTAACATTAAAAGAAGTGCTTTGATAGATCATGAAAGAATTGAACTTAAAACCCGCGCTTTTCATTTTAAAACCCTAATATGACCCCATTTGGCTTCCTAGCTTAAACAATCGTAATAATTTAAAAACTTCGTTGTGTTATAATCTTCTATATTAGTTATTATAACTTATAAATGTCTATTGAATGTTAAAAAGAGCTTGCATGGCAATTTGGGAACATGTTTGTAAATATTATCCATCGCAAGGGGTATATATCGTAACTTTCGGAAACTTATAACTAAAAGGACTAAAAATGTCATTTTATCAAAGTTATAACTATAGGGGTCTATTATATCACTTTTCAAAGTGCAAGGTTTACTTTGTATATCTTTAAAAGTTGAAGGACCAAAGTCGTAAAAGTGCAAACTCCAAGGGTATATTTTCTGCCGACAACTATTATATCAATCATCATCGATGTGCTTTCAAAAATCATGTCCCGGATTCATATTATACCACAATACTAGGGAGCTTCATATTAAGGAGTTTCATCTTGGTATTACGTTCTGACTGAGTTGTTGGGTTTACGATTTAAAGTGCCCTAGCTCCTTAAACGTTTACTGAATGACTTCTGAATTATGATGGCCCGAACGGTGTTATGATAATCTTTATATCAAAATCAACATCAATATTCAAAAATTACATATTCAATCAAACTAAGACTTAACATATATTCACAGGTTTCCTGTGATGAAGCCGTTACTATTCATTTCATATACATTGCTATCAATTTCCCTATAACTGTTCAGGTGAGATTCATAACCTCGCCTTTACTTATTTACATGTTTTATAAACCCGCGAGGGGGATACATACTTGTTACAAACTCTTTTACATACTCGTTTATCTTGTAACAATGTGATTACTTTTCAAGGACTTAGTGAGATTTCATAGCCTCGCTTTTAAAGTTTTTTTATTTTTAAACCCGCGAGGGAGATACATGCTAGTTCTATACAATATCAATGATTTCATATGGATCCATTACTGTGAGTCCATAGCCTCGCATTTCAATATTTTTATAAACCCGCGAGGGGGATACATGCTATAAACATGAATGCAATTATTTATGTATGCTATTTCAATTTACTATTGCCTAAGTAACTGCTTTGCCTTTAAGTCCCCATAATCATGAACCGTTAATTACTCTCCGTAGTAAGCGCGAATGTTGTGAATAGATCTATTTCGGCTGGACTCCCCGTTGGTGTACCCAGTTACGAGTAACCAATTGCACATCATTAGAAATCACGCGGGTATTTTGAGCTAATGGCAATAATAAATATGTTTTTAATACCGGGTGTATATCAACGTAACCCGAATATCACATTTGCATTCAAATTATATTACTTAAACCTATGGATTTCACTCAACCTTTGTGTTGACTTTTTAGCATGTTTTATCTCAGGTAACTAATGGCACGAAGTGGCGAGGACTTGAAGATGGAAAAACCGTTATCATTCAAACGTTGTATTTTAGATGTTGGGACCTCTCTTTTGTAGAAACTCTAATGAAGTAATGAATGGTAACTTATTTTTTAAAATTAGTCTTTTGATTCATTTTCTATGATTATGACTGTTGTACCTTTGAAGTAATACCCCAGATTAGCTTCCGCTGCTATATATAAAAATGGGGGTGTTACAGATTTGGTATCAAGAGCCTACGTTATAGAGAACAAGGTTGAAACCTTTACTATAACTACTTTTCTTTTTCCATCCAAGAAAGTTCTTTGTGCCGCTATATCTTCTGGAATGGTATGTAAAGATACATAAATATTATACTATTATATAAATAACTTATATTATAATGGATTGTTACAGTCATGTCTTCGTCCCCTCGTTCTGCTATCACTTCATCTGAGTTCGATATGGAAAATGCTTTTTCCACTATGAATATTCATAACTATACTTTAGCTTCGTCAGCTACATCGGGAAGCATTTTTTTAACTCTTTGGAAGATTCTAGGGATGGTATGATCCCACCAACATTCTCACTTTTCTACAATTAATAATCCATATCTGAAG
>BQNB010081392.1:0-29638 GCA_026074375.1 Tanacetum coccineum
GAAAATGACTAAAATAGCCTCGCAAATCTTGAACACAACTCGTACCAATAAAAAATAATTAAATTTATATTTAATTATCACGTTTATTAAATAGAAATATTTAATAAATTATTTTACATTTTAATCAAAAGCGTTTATTTAAAAACGTGAATGTTCAAAGTAAAGTTTCATTTTTACGGACAAAGCTTACTCGTGACACCCAATGACTACCAAATAAATAATGAACATTTTAAATTAATTTTGTAAAACGTTTATGAAAACTAGTCATGTAAATACTCATTTTTCATGGGAAAAATTATTAGAAAACAATGACGCAACTTTCGTATTTTGAATAATTTGTTAACTGGCTCAAACGAGACATGAACCAATATTTTATAAAAGTTTCCCAAAATTTCACATTTGGTCCTCGTGACGATATTTATAAAACCTACCCTAATCTATTATACCCTTAACACTTTAATTTTAAAGTTTATATTATATATAGTTAATGAGTTAGGGTTAACTCATTTATAACTAGCCTCCCCCACACACTCCTCTCGTCCCTTATATTTTCCGGCGCCGCCCACCGCCGCTCCGGCGAGATCCCCGGCCACCAGCCGCTCCACACCACCACTTTAAGTTCTTCTCCCCCACCGTGGCTCCACCCTCACGCCACCCTCATCAACGCCACCATCACCACTGTCGTGGCTCAGCCGCCACGAAACCACCGACCACCATCATCATCGAAGCCACTCCCGCTGCTATCCCACACCACACCGACGCACCACCACGTCACGAGCATCACAAGGGTGCGTTGGGTTTGGGTCTCAGCCTAACGGGGTGCGTTAGGTTTGGTCTCAACCCAAAAGGGGTGTGTTGGTTTTTCATATGGCAACCCAAGGTGCGTTTGGTTTTATAAACTGCAGCCAGGGTACATTTGGTACAACCGATTAGGGTGCGTTGGTCTTATAAGCACCACAAGAGTGCGTTTGGTTAGACAGCTAGCACCAAGGGTGCGTTGGGTTGTTATATTTACGCAGATTAGGGTGCGTTTGGGTTTGTAGAAGCAGATTAGTGTGCGTTTGGTTCTGCGTTTAACAACAGTTGGAGTGTTTGGAAGTAGGTTTAACAGCAGTTGGAGTGTTTGTTTTTGTGGTTATAACAACGTAGGGTGCGTTTGGCAGTGAAACAGCTTTGGGTGCATTTAGTACAGCTTTAGGTGCGTTTAATTTCGGCGTTTAGGGTGCGTTGGGTTTAAGGATAGCACCACAGGTGCGTTTGGTTTATTAGTCACGCACTAAAGGTGCGTTAGGTTTAGCAGTCTCGCACTAAAGGTGCGTTTGGTTTGGCAGTCTCGCACTAAAGGTGTGTTTGGTTGAACTAAAACAGATTAGGGAGCGTTTGGTTGTGCAGAAACTTCATAAAGGAGTGTTTCGTTGAGCAGGAAACACCATAGAGGTGTGTTTGGGTGAGCAGGAAATGCATAGGGCGTGTTTGGGTGAGCAGAAACAACCTTTAGGGTGTGTTTTGATTTATATAAATCAATTAATAAATATATCATAAGATTTTATAAATATAAAACCGGATTTAATGGTGGTTAATGGTTAAATAAATGTGTCATATATTATTTAGTCTCGCCTAATTATATATAATGATCACACGAGTAAATCGCAACACGAATAGATTGAAAAAGGATTAAGTTATATAAGTTTTAAGATTGTTGATTTGTAATATTTCAATAACCGGATAAACAAACGGAAACTATACTTTTCAAATGGGATAACTATTTTAGCAAACCGTCAAGGAAACAATATACTAGATTATAAAATATTATTTTATATTTTATAATTGTCAACTAGAAATTAACATCATAACCTTTGTAAAAGCTTTAAAAACATAATGTACATGATTTATAACTTTAAAACGTACGTTTACTTTTATGCTAAGAACTTTTATTTATTTAAGTGGTGATTTTCTAAAACGTGTCGAATTATTTTGTTTAATCATTTACTCACGTTTCTTAAATAAAATTTGCAAAGTATTATATATTTCAAATATATATATATATGTGTTTACATCACTTTGCGTATATCGTACATTATTTATATAATAATTATTTATATAAATACCAAAATGTCTTATTAGACATTGTGAGTTGCACAATGGTCTCACTTCGTTCTCAGACATTGTAAGTTAAACAATGGTCCCCAAGAATATTTTATAGACTTTGAGGTTGCCAACAAGGTTCGTTTAGAGATAGGAGATTTGAACAGTCTTTGGATTTCCTACCTATCGTCGTTCCCTGGTGGTCGCCATTTTGATGGAAGAGCACCCTCAAGAATTTTCTAAACATGGTCTTCGACTTGATAAAGGATTCATCAAGTGCTTTAAGAGAAGTAAATAATGGTCTATAAATCTAGCAAAAGGCAACAATCAATGGTTTCATATATCGGTAATGTAAAACTACTCATATTTTTGAACAAAAAACAATATTATTTTATAATCTTTAACTTGTCTTGTTATCCTTGATGAGTAGTTATTAAAGAATCTAAATCATTTTGAGCCGTGGCACACATGAAATATTCTTTCATTTCCTTTTTAGGTAAAACATTGTATAAAACCATTTTAGCTTCATCATTTTTGGAAAGCATTTTCTTTTGATTTTCATCAAGTTTTTCATATGGTGTAACAACATCCTTGTCATCCTTGTCTTTGATTGTAGGTTTGTAGTTACCATGAGCTATGATATACCAAAGATCAATATCTTTAGACTTCACGTAAGTTTCAAAACAGTTTTTCCAATAAATAAAACAATTTGCCTCGAAGAGAGGTGGTCGTTGCATAGATTGACCTTCTTTGTAGTTTTTCGAATCCATAATCGTTTAAAGATTTAAAAAATAATTTATTTTAAAAACTTTGATAACCTGCTCTGTTCCAATTATGCGAAAACTAGAGGGGGGGGGGTTGGATTCGTTTTTCCAAGAATTTTTTCGATCTTTTTTGATTTGTTTAACAACTTTTGTAACTTTTTGTGAAGTGATCTAGTACTTGATGTTTGACAATTAATAAGGAAGAGATGTAAGAGTAAAGAAAAGATAGAGTATAGAAAGAGATCAATGTGACACAAGTATTTATAGTGGTTCGGCTACAAGGACACCTTCCTTGCCCTACTCCACTCTCCTCAGCTCACCCTTCTTGAGAGTTGGGTAAACATGTCACCGAGCTCCTTTCACTTCGGCCGAGAAGCCTTCAAACGGAATGGTACACTTCTATAGGTTTCAAAGATGATCACCGAATTTCTCACACACGAGAATCGATGATAAACAATTACTCTTGATGTTAAATAACAATAACAACATTAATCACAACAAGATGATCTTTAAAAGAAGTAAGGAAGAAGACATTCAAAATCAAAGACCTTTTGATGCGTGCTTGAAACTTTCGCGTATTTGGCAATTCCTTTCTTGAAGTGAATTACCTACATAAGAATTAGAAGAAGAGATGCTAGAGAGAGAGAGAGAGATCAGTTGATTAGAGGGAAGATTATATGAGAAAGGTGTGTCAAATGAGAAATGGCTTGGTATTTATAGCCAAATATTTTACTGTTGGCCGGTTCTTCCGGTGCTGTTTACCAATGGCACCGGCTTGCAAAACTAAGGGCACCGGCAAACAGTAACTAAATCCGGATTTTGATTTGCAAAATCTTGAGAAATCTTGTGTAATCTTATGAGATTTTCCTTGGATTTGCTGCATTTGATTATACACTAAATGAAATAATTAAATTAATAAGTGTAAGATAATTTTGTGTAAAGTTAGGGTTTAAAAAGATTTGTGTACTTTTTCAAGTTGCATGTGTTTTTCTACAAAGATGGGAGATAGTAAAGAAATCATGTTTGTGAGATAATAAGAGGTTTGTTATGTTTTGTCATTAATAAAACCTTAGTCTAAGTTGATTGTAAAACATTTTGTTTAAAACCGGTTTATTTGTATTAACACAACATTCCAATGTTACAAGATGTAAAATCCTACCTTGGAAGGTGTTTTGCTATGAAAGATTTAGTTGAAGCTGCATATATTCTTGGAATCAAGATCTACAGAGATAGATCTTGACGGTTAATTGGTTTGTGTCAAAGTGCTTGTATCAAAAAAATCTTAAAGCGATATCACATGGAGAATTCCAAACGTAAAAGTATCCTCATGCAAGAAAATCTTAGATTGAGTAAATCACAAGGTGCTCCAACACCTGCTGAATTGAAGCGCATGCAAAATGTTCCATTTGCCTTCGGCTTGTGGGTTCTTTATGTTTGATGGGGCGATGTACTCGCCTGATGTTGAGTTCGCTCAGAACTATAACAAGCCGATTTTAACAAAATCAGGTGATCTTTCATGGACTACTGTAAGACATTTGAAGATCTCAGGAATCTAGGACATGTTTCTAGTTTACGGAGGTGATATAAAACGAGAGCTCATGGTTTCATGCTACACTGATGCTGGATATTTGACGGATGCTGATGACCTCAAGTCTCAGACCGGATATGTGTTCGTTTTAAATGGAGGTGCTGTTGATTGGAAGAGTGCCAAGCAAAGCATTTTCGCTACTTCATCTGTAGAAGCTGACTATATTGCTGCCTATGATGCTTCTAAGGAAGCCGTTTGGGTTAGGAAATTCATTTCCAGGCTTGATGTTGTTCCCACAATTGAGAACCCATTTATATGTATTGTGATAAACTGGTGAAATCACTATAGCTATGAATCTGGAATCCTAAGGGTGCTAGGACATTTCCCGTGCCAAAGTTTACTTACCTATCGTGAAGTTATGTATATGATCTAGAAATGGATGAACCTCAAAGTGATATCATTCCCATTCGTAGGTCCACAAGGACACGCCGTCCCACAGATCGTATGTGTTTATACATCGATGCTGAGGAACATGAGTTAGCTGATCCGTTTACAAAAGCGTTAGCTTTTACAAAGCATTCAGAACTTACTAGGAATATTGGAATGCTTCCAGCTAGTAGTCTCATGTAAATCTGTGTTTATTAGTTATTTGGATAATTAGGATTGTAATGAATAAAGATACTTAATCCTTGAATGATTTATCATTCTAAATATGTCCATTGTCGGTTAATAATATGGGAGTATTGTTATATAAGGAAAATGTGAGTGTTGGTTATGTCCTTTGAATATATGGATGGTTCCCGCCAAACTCATATGTTATTCACAAGGGATGCATATTGGACACCCCAACCTTCGAAAATTACTTTATGGATCCGTTGTCATAAGTAAAATTTTGAAAATGGTTAGTTAAGTCATCCTTAGACTTGAGAATACAAACAAGTTCTAGTATGTGTGGATATCACTTTTTAATTATAAGTCAAACGCTGTCCTGGAAATGGTAGTTATAAAGACTATTATTGGAAGTGATGTGAAACAACATTCACAACACTTGTATTTGACAAGAATTTGTTCCTCTACTTGATATGTGCAGAATGATACCATTGGCGCCTCTCCAGAATTAATCAGATAATTGTTCGGCCGAACCCAAAGGGTAATGCAAGATGATGCTTGATTACATTTGGTATATCCGAATTAAGTTCTATAACGAGAATCTAAATGGTTAAACTATATGGAATGAGTTAGGAACCATATCCATGGTTTAACGGTATTTGAACAAAGGGATGATTATAGCAAGAGATACATAACCATGCTACCGAGAATGTTTTTGAAACTTGATCTCAGACATTTCTAGTTTAAAAACAAATGTGAGTGTTGCTAGACGTTTCCGTCGTTAGTATATGTGCTGTCTGCTACTTCAACTCCCAAGTGGGAGCTGTTGGAATGTGTGGTAGTTGGATTAGCCGTATGCAACTAGAAATGTATGAGCCTATTGGGGGCACACACGTTAAACACATAGAATGCGTTTAAAACTTCACGTTACGTTTCTAAAGTAAACCGTTTGGACCAAAAACAACTAGACAAGAATCCTAGGGTGTCCTAATGTGCTAGCCGGCCATAAGGAAGGTTCTAGGAGGTGTCTAGGTTCGTTGGACCTAAGTGATAAGGAGAAGGATGTTTGTGATAAGGTTTAAACACAAGGGTTTTATTCTTATCACAATTAGGGTTTGGAGGCTATAAAAGGACCTCACCTTAGTTCATTCACTCGTCCCACATATCACATACAATCTCAAAAAGCTGCCATCCTTTCTCCTTAACACAAAACAGCCGAAATCAAAACCCTAATCAAGGTACTTTGATTTTCGGTTTACTCTCTAACATCCTGTCCATTTTCGGTTAACCTTTAAGGGGTTCTCCAAGTGTGGTTTGATCCCAGCTCTGGTTCAAGAGGTGTAAGACGTTGGTTTACAAGTTCTCAAGGCGTGAGAATAAGTAGAAACAAACTAGGGTTCACTTGGGTGATTTTCGGTTCACTTTAGGCATTTTTGGTTCAAACCGAAATTGGTAGAAACCCTAGTTTCTTCCACTGATTTTCGGTACAGATTCAAGGGCTTTGATTTGGTACTAGATTCAAGTGGTTTTGGTATACAAGTGTTGTTTGGGTTATACGTGAGGTTGGACTAGCATCCGGGAGCATTCGTTGGACGTGTTTGTGTGAGCACTCGTAGAGGTGGAAACTTATCCACTTAGTTTTATTTGCAGTTGATCTTCAAGGGTTAGTTTTCTATGTTACCTTTTTGTTTATTTACTGTGTGTTAATCATATGTACCAAACATGATCCATCACCGCTGCTTACTCGTAGTGTTAATGCTTAACAGTTTATTAAATCCCAACAATAACATGTTTCCTTTGGATTTGGAAAATGGTATTAAGGTCAAATGCTTATAAGTTTAGGCTAACATTTGTCTAGTAGAGTTGGTCAGGAGGCTCTTCCTCATACGAGATGTCTCAAGTTCGAGTCTTTACATGGTGGTTTTCTTTTATAGGCGACTGGGAGTGAGCTCCCAATAACTACACTAACTATATATGTTCGTTAAAAAAAACTTTTTTAGGTGGTAAAATGGGGGTCACCCCACTAATTAGTTGGTGAAGACACCAATCAAGATTCTTCCTATAGGATTCTTGTTTATGATGATGAGTTGGGTGGTCCAAACTATACTCACATCTATATCACCCTTTTATTATTCTCCTCTTATGCTAATAATAACCACTTTAACCAACTTTTCCTCTTTGTTAATCCTTTTATTTTCTTCTTTTAAGACAACATGTCTTTGATTAATTACTGATCTCATATGAATTCTTTACTGTCGGCATGGTAGATTTACTCTATAACCATTATCTATCTAGATCTCTCTATAAAGTTTTAAGCTTTTTAGAGACCCAAAGGGGTAAAGATAAGGGGCATGACAACTTTAGCTATCAATGGTAATCACGTTTGTAAGAATAAGATAGTATAAATCTATTAGTGGTGCATGATTATAAGGCTAAATTTGAGAATAAAGACAAGGGGGGCCATTAGGAAAATTCCATTATAGACATCGGTCTCTTTCTACTTTTCGCTAAATGACTGACTACGACTATCGTGCTATATATTCACTTCATTGAGAGAGATAAGAGTACCCCATCAGCTATCAGTGAATCAAAGATGTGGCGAAAGAAGGAAGAAGCAGAAGGAGACGGCGATGATGAAGATGGCATTAAGGGATCATTCTTCGCTTGAAGAATGTGAGCAATACCCTTCTTAGTTCGATCGCTTTGTGATCGAATGGATTAGGGGAAAGTGAGGATAACACTATAGAGGCAAGTCAAAAAGGCAAAGGGAAGGTGACGCCTTTCTTCCAGCAGTTTTCTTCAAATTATTTCGTGTTTGTACGTGTTTATGTTTTGTGTTTGTTTAAGTGTGCTGTCAGTGAAGTTCTAGTTTATGTCATGATCTTTAAGATCATTGATGGATCATGTTGTAATTTGGTATGTTGTTCTTCTTTGGCCTTCTTTGGTTGATGATGTATTGATATGAATCCATGTGAAATCATAGTTATCTTCCCCCCTAAACTCCATTAATAGGGAACTTCTTATTTTGAGATTTCACTGATCTTGCTGCATCTATCATGTGCTTAAGCATTCACATAGTAATATTGACTCGTTGATCTTAACTACAAGCTATCATGGGCACATTACAGCTGATAAACTTTGAAAGAACAATATGCTTTCACACGACACTCTGTTCCGAGTATATATACAAAAGAAAAAAAAAGGGGAAGTAAAAAATGAAAGAAAAGAGGGGAGAAATAAGTTTTCTTCCGTGTGTTCCCGAGTAGGAAAGAAAAGAAGATGAAAACATGAAAAACATGTTTACAATTTTGTTTCTCCCAATCATCCTAATCTGGGAAGAATTTTTAAAGAGAATTTTGGACCCAATTTCCACTCTCTCTCCTCTTCTTTCCATGCAAAACTCGGAAACATAATTTTTCCATAATTTCCTACCAACTTCTTTTCTATTCTTTTCAAATTGAAACTCGGGAAAGAGTGTTGTACTTTGGTTTAGAGAAACCAACTTGAATACAACATTTTGTCAACTTGAACTTTTTGAAATAACAGTTACCGTAGCTTTCCTTGATGGTTAAACAAATGCAAACAAGGCAAAAAGAAATAGGTGGTGGAAATTGACCAAATGGGGGTCGGGAGACTTTCAAACATAGAACAGAGACACGTTTAAAGTGTAAAGAAGATACATTTGTCAGGTAAAAGATGGTGTATGATGCAACTGTATAACTGATGACGTATAGTATGAGCACCAAGCTTACTGGGCTTAGTTCATAATATACGTATATGGGTCCAGGCCCAATACAACAAATAGCTGGACTGCTAAGCCTGACAAGGGCCACGCTCCGGATATTTCAAAGACGCACGTGAGTATCTTCTTAACCGCACCCGTGCGCCTCCGCGGACAGACACTGACCGCGGAAGAACACTCGCGTCCGCAAACACGATTATACGTGGACCCTTGCCCGACAAGGGACCCACTCCGGCCACCAACAGTTACAAGCGAAATACTAGGAAACCCTAGTATTGGGCTTGCCTATAAATAAGGGTCATTTCACACCCCAAAAAGGTACATTCTGTCTAATCATTAACTCTCACACATACTCTGACATTCTCTGACAAACATGTGTACTTACTCTCACGCCGGAGCTTAATCGCGGGGTCCGCCCTGCGGTAAGGCTAACGGTTTATTCTCATTTGTGCAGAAAATCATCACTTCTCTTGCTCTAGTACAAGATCAAGCATTCAAGTCACTTGGAGGCCCGGCCCGACAAAGGACTTCAACACCTTGCTAAACCCGACACGAATTTTGTACTAACAAGTGGCGCCATCCGTGGGACCCTTACGCAACCACGATTCTCTAAAAACTCACCATGAGCACTCACGAACAACAAATCACAAACAATCCCACGTCCGCCGTGAGGAACACAGGGGGAAGGAATGGTCCCCAGGGTCTTGAGGAACCTATGTCTGACGAGGTTCTTAGGGAAATGTGCGACAAAAATTATCACCAACTCTTGCCGCTCATCGCCGAAAAGATGCAAAAAGAAAAAGAGCAGAAAGACAAACTCAACGCGGTGAAAGCACGACTGATCTATGGCGAAGAGTCCGGAATTAAGATAAGAAGCCGTGAAGAATCGCACTACTCTGAATCCAAGACACCAACCGCCCGAACAGAACCCAGAAGAAGGCACGGAGGCAGGTATTCCCGAAGCTCCATCACCACACTCTAGTGTTTACCAAAAGGCATAAAAAGTACATACAATGCCCCTTCTCCGCGGCCACACCACCCGGCCACGGAAAGAGTAGCGTGTTTAATATGGTTGTGAAAAAGAGCCAGCAACCACCACACTTCTGGTAGTCGTCAAACGTGTTTCAAAGGTCCCAAGCAAAAAAAACTGAAGTAGAAGCAAGAGGCGACAACAAAGAGGAACACCATCTCGTACGACTAGCGTAACTAGTCAGAAAGTGAAGAAAGTGAAGGGTCACTGAAAAGCTAAATCAAGAACAGAGATCAACACCTTGATGACGATCTCACCCACCTTGGACATGTGAGGAAAAAATCCTTTCACACCTCGGATCGGCAATTTTAGTCTCCTCCAGACTAGGATGCCCAACCATGTCAAAACAAACTGTAGTGGAGATCCGGAGGATCACTTAAAGTTATTTCAATCGGCCGCAAAAACAGAAGGTTGGGCAATGCCGACATGGTGTCACATGTTCAACTCAACCCTCACCGGGAATGCCAGAGTTTGGTTTGACAAGCTACCAAAAGAGTCGATCGATAGCTATAAGATCTAAAGAACAATCAGCCGTTAGGGAAAACTATCTTCAGCAAACAAAAAGACACACAAAGATCAGGTGGAGATACAATCATATCAAGCAAAGAGACCGGAGAATCTACGAAAGACTTCATGGAAAAGAATAAGGCAGAAGTCCAGGAACGTAGAAAGGAGCTCCGGAATGCTGAGAATCTTCCCCGGGTTATGCCCAATAAACCCACCCTGGGTTAATCAAGCGTCTATATGAAAGAATTCCGAGATCTATGGACAAAATGTATAGAATGACTACATCTTTCCTACAAGGGGAAGTTGTTGCACTCAATCACGGCCAGAGAAAAGCATCTTCATCATGGAAATCGTTAGAGGGGGGGAACAAACTGAATTTCAAGAAAGGCTTCAAAAACAAACAAGACCCGATCCGTACACCAGATAATTCTCACTCCTCACCAAAACGCCAAAAGAAATTTTCGCTCTGGAAAAAGGAAAGTTCAAAGCCCCACCCCCAATGGTAACTCCTGTAGAAAAAAGGGATCCGAAAAAATACTGCGAATTTCACTCAGATACGGGACATAGCACGGACGAATGCATGCAGCTGAGAAAACAAATAGATGAAATGATCAAGGCCGGAAAATTGTCGCAATTCATCAAGGAATTAAAACAGAACGACAAGCCGAAAGCACCGAAAAAAGGGGAAGCGTCCGGAAAGGATAAACCTTTGACTATACTGATGATCCAACCATGGGAAAGAGTGGCCAAGCCCAGGATTACCCAGAGCTTCTCTCCGGAGACGGCAATGTCTTTCCCACCTCTGAGGGAAGAAGACGGGACGGAGGGCCCAATGATCATCGAAGTCGAAATGGGCGGACACTTTGTGCATAGGGTATATATTGACGGTGGAGCATCCTCAGAAGTCTTGTATGAACATTGCTTCATAAAACTCCGCAAAGAGATAAGGGATCAAATGGTTCCGGCCACCACTCACCTTATCGGATTCAGCGGAGAGACCATTTGGCCACTGGGCCAGATAGCCTTGCTAGTAAAAATAGGTGATGAAGTACACTCCACCTCCGCATGGATGAACTTCATGGTTATCAGGTCACCATCCCAACACAATGCAATAATAGGCAGGCCGGGCATAAGGAAAATCCGCGCCGTACCATCAACAGCACACGGAATGTTAAAATTCCCCGTTGAGGGCGGCACGGTAACGCTACAGAGTAGTAGAGTCATTCCTATGGAATGTGCTATGATCTCCGGACCTAGCATCCCGTCTCCCGCAGTAAACCAGGTACTGGAAGAGAAAATAAATATAGCAATCCACCCGGAGTACCCTGAACAACCGTTGTTCATAGATCAACTTTAACAGAAAAAGGACGCATAGACTATGTTTTCCTTGAGCAAACAAACTTGGATTAATTTTGCCTGAAGCCAGCGATATGACGTGTCCCCACCGGAACATCGTGGAACACCGCCTGAATATCCGGGGGAAAAGGGAGGGAAATTCACCATTAGACAAAAGAAAAGAGAGACAGTCACCGCAAAAGAAATAAGGCAATCCAAGAGAGAGGTGGGATAAAGTTTAGTGGACGCTGGAATAATGACGGAGGTCCATTACCACAGTTGGCTTCTCTAATATCCGGTAATGTCAAAAACATGACGGAACTTGGCGAATGTGTTGTAGACTTCAAAGATCTTAACTAACGCATGTCCCAAAGATTGTTATCCATTACCGAAATAGACTGAGGTGGAGTCCCCCTCTGTGGGTATTCTTCAAAACTTCTTGGATGCATACAAGGTGTAATCACCAAATTAAAAGAACAAAGAATGAAGAAAAAAACGGCGTTCATGAAACAAGCCAAGGGATATTTTTGCTATTCCAAAATGTCGTTCGGTTTAAAAAAAAAACTCGGGTCAACATACCAACACCTTAAAACTTAGTGGATAAGCATTCCAAGGAGATTGGACCGTAACCTAGAGTATAGTCGTGATCCTGGTTTATAAAAGAGCACACGGAAGAAGAAAACATCCAACATAACAGAAACATTCAAAACCCTTCCGACAGATAAACATGGAAATATGAACCCAAAGAAATACACCTCGGAATGCAGGAAGGAATGAACTTAGGTTACAAAGTAACACCATCGTGTTGAAGCATGTCCGGAAAAAGCAACCACAGTCCTTAGCTTGCATCTCCGAGATGCATCAATGACGTGCAAAAGCTAAACGGAAATAATGCAAGCTTAAACAGATTTCTTGTGTCACAATCAGGAGAAAAATCGTTACCTTTTTTCAAACCTTTTTAAAAAAAGCACAAAAAAAGCGATTTTCAATGGACACCGAAGCCGAAGTGGCCTTTCAAGCAGATGAAAAAACACCATTACAGAACTCCCAACATTGACCGCACCAAGGGAACATGAGAATTATCATATACTTGGCCGCAAGCAAAGGAACTATTAGCGCATTTTTGATGACGGCCAGAGAAAGGGCAGGCAAATGAACAGTTCTTTTGTAAGCCCGCTAATCTACGAGCCCGAGTCAACTATACCCTATGAAAAGTTGGTGTTAGCCTTGCACAGTTCAAGCTAGCGTTGAAAAGAATACTCCAAGCACACACGATCGTTGTATAACAAATCAACCGATAAAGCAACTGTTGACAATTCGGAAATATCCTGAGAATGCAGAAATTGGAAGTTCGAGATTAGAAGGTATGACAATCCAATATAGACCAAGACCGCAATCAAAGGCTCAAAAATTGGCAGATTTTATAGTGGAATGAGACCGAAAAAGAGTCTCCCGGACGAACTTCATGACAGAACCGGAAGTACTACCGAGAGCCGCTGGACTTGTTCACGGACGGCTCGTCCTACATAGCCGGCTCCGGGGCAGGACGATACTAACAAATCCGTAAAGGACAGGAATTTACATAAGCCTATGAGTTTTAGATTCGAGGCATACCAAGAAAAAAACAATGAAGCCGAATATGAAGCGTTAATAGCAGGTCTCCGGATCGCAGAACAAATGGGTGTAAAGAACTTGCAAGCAAATGTTGACTCAAGACTTGTGGCCAATCAAGTTAACGGCTCTTACATCGCCAAAGAGTCAGGCATGGTTCAGTACTTAGACAAAGTAAAAACACTCGCAAAAAGCTTCAAGGAATTTTCCATCAAACAAATACCACGAAGTGAAAACAAGAAAGCAGACGCACTAAGCAAGATCGCACCACAAAGCTTCGCAGCAACTTAACCAAACAGGGTGCTCGTGAAGAATATTGAAGGAAAGTCTATTAAATGAAAAAGGAAATTCTTGACCTGTAAATAAAAAAAGCAACACATGGATGACACCCATATGTGAGTACCTGGCAAAAGAAATCCTTCCGGAGGATAAAAAGAAAGCCAGAGCGGTACGTCGGAAAGCGGCCAGGTATGCCATGATCAATGGGACCTTATACAAGAAGTCTTTTTTAGGACCATGGCTCCGGTGCGTCGGACCACTCCAAGCAAACTACGTCCTAAGAGAAATACACGAGGGGTCGTGCAGCATGCACTCTGGCCCTAGATCCGTGGTTGCCAAAGTAATCCGAACAGGATATTACTGGCCAACAATGCATATGGATGCACGGAACTTGATAAGGGAATGCAATGACTGTCAAATACACCGCCCCATTCCAAGGAATCCACAGCAGAATTTGACCCCCATCACGTCTCCATGGCCATTTTATAAGTGGGGGATAGACATAGCCGGACCTTTCCCGGAAGGTCCGGGTAAAGTCAAATTCTTAATTGTCGCTATCGACTATTTCACTAAAATGGTCGAAGCAAAGGCTGTCCGCAACAAACACCGGCAAATCAAGTAAATAGGTCGTATGGGACAAACATTTTTTTGCAGATTTGGCCTACAAGAGAATTTATATCACAATGGAAAACAATTTCGCGATAATCTCATTTCAAATATTGGTGTGCAGAACCAGTCATCCGTCAATGCTGTGGCATACCGTGAAGCACCCACAAGCAACGGTCTAGTTAGAAAAGAGCGAAAAGAAGATAGGTAAAAGGTAGGATGACGACACGTGCCAAGACACTCCCCAATCAATGGTGCAAAAATATAGTAAAAAGATGATGATAACAGCTGGATATGGGACCTAGGTGGTCAAATCATGCAGAAGATAAAGACATGAAAGAGTCCACCAACCAACGACAAAGCTGCCAAAACGGTAAGCAAAGGACCGGAACAAGGCCAGGAGTAAACGAAAAATTAGATCAACGAACTTTAAGTCTAGTAATGCTCACCGCACGCTATAATTGTACCGCGTACAGTAAGCAAACTAGACTGGGGGGACTTGATGACGTATAGTATGAGCACCAAGCTTACTGGGCTTAGTTCATAATATACGTATATGGGCCCAGGCCCAATACAACAAATAGCTGGACTGCTAAACCTGACAAGGGCCACGCTCTGGATATTTCAAAGACGCACGTGAGTATCTTCTTAACCGCACCCGTGCGCCTCCGCGGACAGACACTGACCGCGAAAGAACACTCGCGTCCGCAAACACGATTATACGTGGAACCCTTGCCCACAATGACCCACTCGGCCGACACAACAGTTACAAGCGAAATACTAGGAAACCCTAGTATTGGGCTTGCCTATAAATAAGGGTCATTTCACACCCCAAAAAGGTACATTCTGTCTAATCATTAACTCTCACACATACTCTGACATTCTCTGACAAACATGTGTACTTACTCTCACGCCGGAGCTTAATCGCGGGGTCCGCCCTGCGGTAAGGCTAACGGTTTATTCTCACCCCGTAGGGATCCCCGATTCCCATTGGGGACGGGGATGGGGATGCAAATCGATTCCCCGATGGAGATGGGGATGGGGACGGGGATGAGGATGAGGCTGAGAAACGGGGATGAAGATGGTAAATACGATCCCCAAAATTCCCTGACCCATTGTCATCCCTATTTATAAGGTGTCTTATAATAACATGTGGCATATAACCTTGTTCTATGGCATCCCAACAATCTACAAAGTGATACCAACCTAAATTTAGGGTGTAATAAGAATGAAAATGATATCCACTAAAAGTGTTTGATACATGCCTATGGGAATCAAAATATCATTGCATATCCATAGATCTATAATAGTGGGAATAGGTGCCTTTAATATCTATTCCCGTAGGCCTTCATGTTTTTTTTTTCTCCGCCACATATATTTCATATATTCAAATTTCTCAACCACATACATTTCAAATATTCAAATTATATTAAAAAAATTCAAACCCAACCAAACAACACTTTTGAAAAAATCATACCCATTCATATTACACTTCATAATGAAACCCATACATATAGTGATTCCGTCAAGCCTACCAAACGCACCCTTAACACTATCCCACAACCAGCCCATGTCATATTTACAACTGAAACCAAACCGACACTAGTGCAGGAAGACGATAAACTCTGAGTTTACCCAGTTGTGTCATATAAAGAACTAAAAGCGATATTTTCTCAATATGAATGAATAAAGTCTAGAAATGACAAAATGCTTAAGGTTAAAAATAATCTTTGAAAGTCACAAAGCATTCTTGTTTAACTCTTGCTTAAAAATATTACTAATGTTCACGAGGAGAATCCAAGTAAGTAACCATACACCTCTAGAACGAACCACACATCTCTAGGTCCTTTGCCCTTTTGGGTTTAGATTGGGCCACATGAGAAAGTTGTTTTTATAATGACAAATCTACATGGTCTGCTGATAAAAGTATCCTGTAAAAAATTTCTTTAATGTTTTATATAAACAAAAAACATTCTACTGCTTTTCCAGATTAAAAGTAAAAAGACATGTCTAGTAGATGCCACGCTGTTCGTCACAAGTTTCTATGGATCTTATGATGCTTGGGTCCATTAGTTCTTTTGGTTAAGTGTTAACCATACGCAAACAAGCTTAAAGCCATATCCATCACAGTGGACTTTCGGTTACCATATCCTATAAAGTAGCTATTAAGATAAAGTCATACAATCAAGGTTATAAATAGCGTTGAGCGTGGCGTAGCGGCATAGCCAAGCCTCAAGCTTTAGCGTGAGGCGTAGCGACATGACGTTTTTAAGGCGTGACTTAAAGCGGCAAAAAATATTTATAGATTTATAGATTATATCATAGTTTAGAATAATATGAGTAGTAAATATTCTTAAATTCAAGCATCAATCCAAAATATTAGTAAATCAAAGTATAAATCTCAAATTTTAGAAAATCCCTTAAACAATTCAAAAAAACTCACCACGCTATGCGCTATAGCGCGCTTTATCACGCTATATGACGCTATATTGCACGCCACGCCTAGAGACGACGCCTTGGCCTGTTTCGTAACGTGAAGGCCACGCTATTTAGAACCCTGCATACAATGGAACCTGTTTTACAGCACATCCAAACACATCACACATTTTTAGCCATCAAAGAGATGAAAGCATACCAAGGGCCTGTTTGCCTTAACAAATTAGAGAGCATCATTTGAATAATGGTAGACACTCAAGTCAAAATAACATGAAATATTATGCATGTTAACATGTAATGTAACAATGAATTAGCAAGTTGATATGTATTCAAATTGGGCATGACCAAGTGCAAGTATACATGGGTCAATTATCTAGTTCTCAACAAATAGACAATAAGAATGAGGTATTCCAATAAGCATACCTCTTGCTACAAAAACCCCGTTGGTTGTTCTGAATACGGGAAATTAACACCTATCAATTAACTCAAACAATGGGCATTACCTCATGAATAGTATTTTATTCTTATTCTTATTCGCGTTTTCGTCAGCAACAATATTGTCAGCAGCAGCAGTGTCACCATATCCCATGCACAATTATTCAAGATCTAAAGTGTTTTTCATCGCCTCATAAACCAAGTATGTGATGCTAGCTGCAGGTACAACTTTGAGAAGATTTGGAAGAAGTCCTTTGTAGAAACCTCTTACACCTTCTTTCTGATAAGTTTTCATGAACACATCAGACATCCCTTTGTAAACAGTTGCTCCACCAGGGGTTTGTGCTTGCATTCTGGAAACAATAACATCGCATACCTAAGAACGTTGTCAAGAAGTGAAACAGAAGGGTGGTGCATATGGCACTAGAAGGGGGTAATTTTGGCCCAAATGGACAAAACTTGACCAATTTGGTCTTTTCTTGTTGATCCTTCAGGTTTATTGGTGCAAAACAGCATATCCAACTAGGCTGAAACTAAAAAAATGCTAAAGTATTTTCGAGTCAAAACATGTCGGGTCAACTTTTTTTTTTTATCCTTTGAACCAATGTTTACCTTGTCCTAACAACTTGCAATGGATATACACAAGTCGCTCCAAGAGCCCCCGATACTGTCCCACAACCCAATTGCACCAAGGGACCAGGGTCTGCATGAAAAATCAAAGAAAGATATACAATATACAATTAGTACCAATATCTACACGTAGGCGGTAGGCATGCTATGAGAAAGGGTGTCAGGTTGTAAGATCATACCACTGTCCTCAAGAATGTATGCTCTTGACATATCTTTTAAAGTCTCGTACGCAGCCAAATCAATACCAGCATAAGGTATAATTCCAAAAATAGAAGGTATAATCCCTCTATAAAAAGCCCGAGGTCCCTCATGAATCCATATGTCCCTCGAAAGTTTCCCTAAACTAGGAACTTTCCCCTGCCCAGATACAAAAGTTTGCAAACGTGTCTTGACCAGATCCATTGGATATATAGCAGTTTGTGCAACCGCACCCGCCATACCACCCGCAAGCAGACGACCAGAAGTTCCAATATCTTCCTTCCCATCACCTCCAATGAAATTCTTCAACATTTCATATGTGTAAAACTTAATAGCGCTTTCGGGTGCAACCTTAACAACATTCAATCCATTACCTCTAAAAAAAGATAAAACACCACCTTCCTTCCATATGTTCTTAACCGCAGATGTTATTGATGCGTTAGAGGTCTGAACTTGTAGCATGACTTTAAGGCGGTCAAGAGGAGCAGTCGTTGTACGTGAAGCAGCTCCAGCAACCCCACCAGCAATCAAATATTTGCTAGCGTGAGCATGCTTATTTAAGCCTGCAGGGATTACGGGTTGTTCGCCTATATCTACAAGATAAACACGTTCCCAGTACTGGTAGATGTTTTCAATCGTTGCTTCGCGAGGATAGAGAAGAAGAAAATCTCTCCATTCTTCAAAAGTTATGATTCCGTTATGATCCTTGTCAATGCGTTCAACAAAGCTAGCTAGTTCGTCATCATCAATTTCTATCCCTGCAACAGAAAAGCTGCCATGGCTTATAAGATGAAGACAATTCAAGGAACTGAAATGCTTAAAAGATTCTACAAAGGGATGAATTGAAATGTATATGTAACACAAAATGTTAATGTATATTTGGGATTTGGGATCCATGTTCAATTCCTAGTTTGCATGTGACTATATCAAGCACATTCGACGTATTATGATCATCAGGGTGTGTGAGATTATTTTTGATGAATTGAAATGTATATGTAACACAAAATGTTAATGTATATTTGGGATTTGGGATCCATTTTCACTCCCTAGTTTGCATGTGACTATATCAAGCACATTCGACGTATTATGATCATCAGGGTGTGTGAGATTATTTTTGGTGAATCTCTGCAAAGAGGGTGTTTGGCATTCGTATTTCGAAAGTGGTTATGCGACATAGAATAATTTGAACCCAATAATCAATTGTAACAAAAAACACAAGTACACAACGTGAGATAGTGTTTGAGGTTGTGACATCGAGTGTTGGCAATTCTGATTATTTAAGAGTTACACATAAAATGACACCTAAATAAATATATAATTGCCTAGTGGCAAAAGGGTTTGTGGCTATCACTCTAAAAATGTGTGAGGTCTCAAGTTCAATTCCTGCTAGGTGCAAACAACCTTGAAGTGGCCACGCCAACCTCCTGAAAAGGGAGGGCTTTACCTGGTTTGAGTCTGTGTGGCGGTGGGTTCAAACCTCGTGGATTATTCGGCCAATGTGTCGGAAACCATGGTTACCAAAAAATATATATATATATAATCATTTAATCAATTTCATTGCAGCTACTCCTAAACTTATTATCCAATATTGACTATATGACTCCTCCACATTCTCAGAATCAGTTTCACTGTACTCATATACTAGAAACTCATGATCTCCTACTATAAAACACAAAAATCAGATAATCACTTTTAAACTGACTACCAAACATCGCAACGGACACTATTGAAACCGCTTATTCAATATTCAATAAGCAAAAACATACGGGAGTAACAAACACAGGAGATAGTGTTTAGTTTTGCTTCTGCCATAACAAAATGCAATAATCATATACGCAGATGCGCGAGTGTTTGACAATCCTGAATACTTAGTTACTTACGAATTCAACACTATTGCTTATATCCAAAAAGTAAAACTATCAACTCCCAAACTGATTTTATTGTTTATATCCAAAAAGTAAAACCATCAAATCTCAATAATCATATAAGCAGTTTTAGGCTGTGTTTGGCAAGAAGCTTTTTGAAAGAATTAGCGTTAAGAATATAATGCTTGTTTAGCAATGAGCATTTAGCTTTTGGAATTTGTTTAAACACTCTTATTCAAAATGCTAATACAGATAGCGCTTAGCTTTTACTCCATTTCACACTTTACTCCTATTCAAAACGAGGATGGGTCCCGCGACACCCATCACTTTTTGCGACGTAGTGTTAATTCTTTAAGAAAATATCGATTTTTCTTAGAATGCACCCGGCCTAAAAAAATGTGTTTCTAGCCTTTGTTTAGTTTTTCTTAAATCCTGGTTCCGTCCCTTGTTACAACGATTATGTTCCTCAAGTTTTAATCGGCGGGAAAATCTAACCCTTTTGACCGTATAGTAAGAAGTTGGGATTAAACCCATAACCTATTTCGTCAAAGACCATTCTAACCAGTCAATTAGACGTTCGCAGTCGAGGAGTGATACTATTGAGGCTACAATTATGCTACCAAACGCTTATATGAAGACTTAAGTGAGGAGTTAGGATTGAACCTACGGCCTATTTCTTAAAAGCCTCCTTGATCGATCATTTGCGATGAGGGAGTGATAGCGCAAACGCTTTTATAAAACAAACAACTACCACTAGTTTTGCATAATAGAATATATAAAAAAGAGGCGAAATGAAGATATAATAATACCAGCCTTAACAAGAGCATGATACAGCTCCTCAGGCAAAATACAACCATTATGTTCGACATCAATCGCTTCGAAAATCCTATACAATTCAACCTCTTTGGCATCCATATACTTTTTAAACTCAACATAATCAACTCTCCCATCTTTATTAGCATCACAAACCCTAACTAACTCCTTAGCATCGGCAAACGGAATATTCAACGCCGTTAATCCAATCTCAATCTGAGCAGAATCTATATAACCGGTGTTTGATTTATCAAAGAAACTGAATAATCCACGTAAGCGTGATTCGCGTTCGTCTTTAGTTTCACGCAAGGCTAATAACACGTGTTCGATTGTTACGGGTCCTTGTTTTTTGACCGGATTACAGCATCGGTAATCGTGATCACCGGAATGTTTGATTGCGGATGACGTCATCAATGCATAAGATTTGTGTGGAATTTGGAATTGAGAATTGAAATGAGATGTGATGATTTTGACCCGATTTTAATGAAATCGGGTCAAATTAGTTATTGGAGCCGAGAATTTAGGGGGCGTGTATGTAGAAAGTAGTAACGGTTTTCTCACACACACAAAACGTGTGTTTGTTTGTGCGTGTGAGGAATTTGGGGGGATGCAGGTGTGTTTGTGAGAACAAATGCTTCCTGTTATCGTTTGGTGTTTTGTGTCTTCCGCCAAAGTGCCACTTTTACCATATTTTTCTTTTTCAAAATTTCATTTTCACACAACACTGCGAGCCCACTGTTCTCAGACCAATTATCGTTTTGAATATTTCGAAATCGATGGTGAACCTCAATAAAAATTAATAAGTTATCATATTTTTGATATGCACGGTATTAGATTAAAAGAAAAATGAAAGATATAACTGTTAAAATAGTTACGGGTCTCAGCTTTTCACAAAACAATTTATAGAAACGAAAGTGTTTTTCATCCAACTAAACGCAATGGATTCTGGCACAATTAAACTTTGTAACACATAAACCTTTCCTCTTTCCTATTTGATTTTAAAACTTTCCTTAAAAGGTTGATAGGCGTAAACGAGCGCACCTAATTTTTGGTGTGCCTGGACTTTTTTGTTGACAACTTGACATTACTCATTTATACCTTTGGAATATCTTATATTCCTTTGCTGTTAATGCTATTATTGTTTATTTTCCCTACCCACTGGTTTTTATCTATGTCATATATTTTTCTTACCCTATGGTTTTTTTATCTATATCATATTTCTAAGTTTTATACTATCTACGAACCGAGTTGAGATAAATGTAAACTCAAAATTATCTAAAGACCCAATGAATCAATTATAGTCACTTATATTTTTTAATCAAAATAAAAAAAACTTATTTTCACCTCTTTGTTAAAAACAAAATATCTTGCAAACGGTAAATCGTTAAGCGACAAAAAATACACAATTACGACGAATATTTTTTATCTTTCAGTAGACGTGCACTTCGATATACTTTCGGCGAACTTTTTTTTTGATATTTTTTTCAGTTACGTCTGGAAAAATGATACAAATCACATGTTATTTGTGATACAAATCACATTTGTAATTAAAAAAAATCAAAAAAAAGTTCGTCAAAAGTATATGAAAGTGCCCCTCTATAAAAGATGATTTAATTCTTGTCATGATGGTATGGTTCGTTTTACGTAACGATTAACGGTTTGTAAGATTTTTTTTAGAGGCAATTTCATATTTATCCAACTTAAATACGATAATGCCATATTTACCAAAAACATACTTTAACCACATTGTATGTCATGCATTCAAAATTTGTATTTTGGGTAAATATGACATTTTCATGTTTAGATTGGGTATATATGGAATTATCCCTTTTTTTTAAAGTAAAAAATGGGTTTTTTTTATTTGATAAAAAAATAAATGACTAAAAAAGGAGCATACACGGAATACGACTGGATACTTTCATCACATATTATCGAGTGAGAAACTATAGTTATAGGCTCGTGTTATTTGTACCCTTTTTAAAACGTCATTTGTACCCCTTATTTTTCCGGTGTTTTTTTATCTTTTTTATTTTTTTTAAATTTTTATAATTTTGTTTATATTATAAAACTGTGAAACTGAAAGTGCAGAATAAAAATTATAAAGTTTAACAAGTCAAAAGCATGAAACTGTTAAAAAATACGGAACAAACCCAAAAACCTGATATAAAACTGCGTTATACTGTAAAAAAAGGGTATAAAAGAAATCTTTCGTACTTTTTGATACTTTTTAGTGGGCCGGAGTACCAATAGCACGCTAAAATATATGGTTTTACCAAATACCAGCCAACGAGATTGTTTCGTGTCACGTAGCTGTCACACATCGGAGAAATAAGCTACTCAATTTGCAAAAGATTGGTATCCATCTTTACTATGCTTTCTTAGCCTATAAGAAACAACAACAAATATTTCTAGTCCGAATACACAGCTAAAAAAAAACACTGATACTTTTAAAATCCAAAAATTTACAAATACATTAACCGCAAAGCTAGATTTTGTACACAAAGGTAGATAAAAGCTGCTCACATAATATACCATTTGGCAACCATGGTTAAACGTGTTAGAATAATATTACAACAATATCGAAGATTACAATAAACGTGATTGAGGCCTGCAAATCGTAGTGTCGTAAAATAGAATTTCGTCTGTACAACGTCTGTTTTGAGGATACAACAATCAGTTCAAGAAAAACTTGAATCTATCGAATCTAATATAGCTTCATGATGGATTTGAAGAGTATTTTATGTGTATCTGATGAACAAAACGCTGGAATGATGTCCCTATTTATAGGGAGACTCGTGACTTTAAACGGTCACATTGGTTCACCAAAAGGTGCAATTAGCGACGCTTTAGCGATGACTTAGCGATAGAATAGAAATAGTCGCGATGGTTTGCATAGTGACACCCTTTTAATGTAAATAAGCGCTAGAAATTCGAACAGAGGCGTCTTTACAATTGTAATGGTTCATTAGCAACGGTTTTGTGACAGAAAAAATTGTTGCTAATATCTATTAACACTTTTGATACAAAGATAATATATATCAAATATGATACAAAGTACTACACTAGAAATATAGAGAGAGAAAGTGACACCTAGAAAAAGAGAGGAGGTGTAGGTGACGAGTAGAGGAGAGGAGAGAAAGAAAGAAAGAAATATTAGATTAGAAAGAGAAGAATCATCAACCCTTAACTCTTCCTTAGCCCTCTTTTTAAAAGAAGGAAGGAGGGACTGGAAAGCAATTAAGGGTTATTATATATTACAGCTAAGTCCTTCCTTATTTGCACTAGTTAATAACTTAGATAAATGGCAATGTAATCAACATTTTTCTATGTTTCTAACAATCTTCCCCTAAGGGATGATTACGAAGGCCTTACAAAATTACGAGGATTAATAGTCTTAGGTTTTCCTCCAACATACTCTTAGGTTTTCCTCCAACATACCCCTCAAGCCTTCTGAGATGCTCTCTGTGCCTGAGTATCTCGTCAATCTTCTTTAGTATATTTCTTGAACTCTTGACATCATAGTCAGTTCAGTCTCTTCCCTTCAACCTTTTGTTGCCGCTACCCAGCTTGTTATTTGACAGCATGTCAATCAGATTTTCCTAAATCTTCACAAGTGTACCATTATTGAACTTCTTCACTTCACTTAGCTTCATGAGGGATTTCATGTTGTATTGGTTAAGATACATGACCCCCTTATACGTTGCAGTCATCGTGAATGGTATCATTTGGTTGATTCCTTCGAAGAACATTGTAGGTTTGGTGAGGTTGAGAGTTCTTTGATAGCTTTCCATTCCAAGCTGAATATCTTCTACCTTATTCTTGATCACGGTTCTTCTGATGAACATGAGAAGAGCATTGTTGAAGTCTTTCACAAATTCTGATAGGAGATAGTGTAACTTATCTTGGACTTAGAGCAAGTACATGTCTTCAACATCGTTCACACCGAGTCTAGGTATATTTGCATAGCTGAATTCATACTCTTTATCATCAGATTTCCTGACTACAATTGATGTTAGAAAACCATAACCACATTTCTTCTTTGCGACTATACGAACAACTGATTTGATCCTTAAGTCTGAATAGACGTTCCCTTCGGTTACAGCACTCATTCCCGCTTTGAAGAAATCAATTCTATCCTCAATACCTTCTTTGTAGTATCTCGCAGCATAATGCTTAGTGATAAAAGTAGTATACTTCTCTTCTGTGCTGAGATCCACAAGGTAAGTGTAGTCGTTGTTGTAGAAGCAAGGATGTGGTTTTGTACTTTTCGACATGTGTTGTTCAAATGATCTGGGTTTAGAGACATCTCCTTCATCACTGTTCCACTGAGCTTCTGATAATACTGCTACTTTGAGTTGACTAACATGGTATTCGAGTTACACATCATTGTTGTACTGTACCTTTAGCCGTTCTAATCTTGCGCCTTCGGGATCTGCTATTGTAAGCTCGTCCTTATGGATCAGTTCCTTAAACTTCTTTGCTATGGCGATAATTGATGGTCCAAGAATATGTTTTCATCCTTATCAATTTCTGATTTCAAGAATAAATCAAACCATGTCGTTCTCCTTTTAGCTAACACTGACTTCTTTAGAAACCATTCTGGGTTGGAATATTTTTGGATAAGACTATCTGCTTAGTCCAGGGGTTGCATGGCAGGTGTATCATCTTGTACTATAACCACGGAAGATCTATTTCGCTTTGATGATCTAGAATAAGGTTCGTAGACATCTTTTCGACGTTTCTTCTTGTTCTCCCCCTTACGATTATTGGGAGGATCCTGATTATCGTGAGACCTTTTGTGAAAGGATGATTGTGCAGCTTGAGCATCGAGTGCATCTTGATCAAGAATGATAAATTCATAAAGGGTGTCATAAAGTTTTTGATGAGTTGTATGAGTGTCATTTGACTTTTTCAAGTGAATTCAGTTCAATAGCTTTAACTTTAAGTCCATTTTGAGAGATCGTCAGTGGAGGTGGATGATTGAGTGAAAAGATTGATTTGATTGGTTTTCATAACTTTGAGCACAGAGGTGTTAAGGCGAGGCTTAACATAATCTTCAATGGCATTTGGGATATGAGTAGGTAGAAGCTTTTTGATTTATGTTAGAACTTTTGCTTGGACGGCCTTTTCAAATGCTATATATCATGGCGATTCCCAAGATCCACTCATCTAATCGATTTGCCTAACCTGTTTGATTTCCATTCATCGAATAACGTTTGATTTGTGTAGATCGATAATAGCTTTCTCTAATCTCTCTTGTTAGATTCGACGTGATTTTTAGAATTAGGGTTTCGATTTCTAATCGATTTCTTGGTTCTAAGTAATTACCATTCATCTGATTTAGTGAGATCTAGGGTTTATTATTCATTGTTATCTGCTAAATCCCTCTTTATTTGATTCGACGATAATCATTAGGTTTTAGATCTCCCTTCAATCCAAAAAAGATCAATTTCTTCGGTTCGTTCATGGCAGGTGACAAAAGATCGTTTTTATCCAAGGAGGATCTTACTGGAAAGATTTCCAAGACGGTATTTGTTACTAACTTCCCTGATCATATTACTGCCCGTGACCTTTGGAATGTATGCACAGCTTATGGTAAGGTTGTCGATGTGTATATTCCTCTAAAGAGGTCCAAAACAGGTAAGAAATTTGCCTTCGTCCGCTTTCTCAAGGTGGATAACATGGAGAGACTTATTGAAAATTTATGCACCATTTGGATTGGGCGTTTTCATTTACATGCTAATCCTGTAAGATTCCAAAGAGAATCTATGGCTTCGTTTGTGCAGCCATCTAAAGTGAAGATTAATACGGGACCTGTTAAAAACTCTTTTGCGTCTGTTTTGAAATCCAATGATCATAAGGGCTCTCCATCGTCTGATTCCTCCCCAGCAATTGTGATGGATGACTCTTGCATTGTTGACAATGACCTCTCTTGCTCCTTAATGGGTAAAATTAAGGATATCAATGCTTTATCAAATATTTATGTTATTTTTGCTGACGAAGGCTTTGATAATGTCAATATATCTTATTTGGGTGGATTTTGGATCCTTATTGAGGCATGTTCTGTTGCATCAAAAGAGAAAATGCTCAATCATGAGGGTTTAGCTTCTTGGTTCTCAGAACTATGCATTGCTGATCCATCTTTTGTCAGTGAAGACAGACTTGTGTGGATATCTATTGAAGGACTTCCTTTTAACACTTGGAATAATAATGCATATGCGAAAATTATCTCCCAGTGGGGTACTTTGTCTGAGGTCGACACCACTCCAGATTCTTCCTCTTCTGCCAAGAAGATTTGTGTTGTTACTAAAGTCCATACCATAATAAACCAAAGAATCAAAATCATCGTAAAAGGTAAAATTTACTGGATATGTGTTAAAGAACTTGAAGCATGGGCCCCTGAGTTCAATAACGAATTTTGCGAGAATTCATCCTCTGATGAGGAATCAATGGAGGACGGAGAGTTTAACTCACAAAAAGTAGATGATATTGATCATATATCAGAATCTAGTTGTATGAAAGAAGGCAACGAGCAGCAAGCACCCAAAACAGGTACGGAATCTGAAGATCCGTTTGGA
The DNA here is from genome assembly GCA_026074375.1 of Tanacetum coccineum. Classification (NCBI taxonomy): domain Eukaryota; kingdom Viridiplantae; phylum Streptophyta; class Magnoliopsida; order Asterales; family Asteraceae; genus Tanacetum; species Tanacetum coccineum. Next base: position 27,052 of record BQNB010081392.1, read on the forward strand.
ATTCACTCAATTCTCAAGCGAAATAATCAAAAGGAGAAATCAAAAGATGCCGGAAAGTCCGATCCATCCTTTCCTCCTGGATTCACTCCGAAAGGTGTTAATGAAACTATAGAAGAAGAGGAGAATGTAAGTGTTAACAAGTCCAATTCTAATCATCACTGTAATAAGAAGACAGGCTCAAATGGGAAGTGTGGATCTAATAGATCGTTTAAACTAAAAGCTGGTGGTTCAATTCTAGATGTTATGGAGGATCTAATTGAAATAGGTCATGCTATGGGGTACAATATGGAAGGATGTTCTAAAAATATAGAAGCTATTGTTGATCTTCAAGGAGTGACATCGGGTTTACGATGAATGTTATGTCCTTGAATATTCAAGGTCTTGGACATACGTCCAAGAAAGACTGGATTCGGGAGTTAAATTTGAAATATAAAGTGAATTTTGCTACTATTCAAGAAACTAAGTCAGAAAAAATTGATCTTTTTGCCATCAAATCGTTATGGGGCAATTTTAATTTCGACTTTGTCTATAGCCCTTCTGTTGGGTTATCTGGTGGGATCCTTTGTGTCTGGAATCCAAATGTTTTCGCTAAAGAAAGTGTTACTGTATCTGATTCCTTTGTAGCTGTCCGTGGTACGTGGATTTCTTCTTCCTTGAAGCTAATGTTTGTTTCAGTTTATGCGCCTCAAGATATCTCCGAAAGAAAATCTTTGTGGGATTACATTAAGCATATGATTAATTTGTGGGATGGAGAATGTATCATTCTTGGAGATTTCAATGAAGTTAGATCGGAGAACGAGAGATTTGGTACTATTTTCAACGATATTGGTGCTAAAGCCTTTAATCACTTTATTTCATCATCATGCCTTATTGATCTTCCTCTTGAAGGGTATTCGCATCTGTAATACAGTTCTGAGTAGTCCAGGTGTAAGAGTGAAAGTGTGATTGTCTAGTTCAAAAGTGAATGTATGGTTGTATTTGTTATGATTGATGGTTGTCCAAAAACTGGTGTAGGTAGATGATCGGTATAGTTGTAGTTAAGGAAACCGGATTATATAGCTTGTGGTGTCTTAGACTTTCAACAACAAATCTCAGCATCGTATCGGTGATATGTGAATCTGAAGCGACACGCTGGTTGTTCTTTTTGATGACAAGTCTGTTAGCACGTGGAACCAGCTGTTCTTCAGAGATAATTTCAGCTTGAGAATTTATTCTTGACATGTTGAATTCTGATAATAAGATTCAAACTTTGATTAGTTTCACATGAATATAGACTTAAACCATTTATTTCATTTTCTGTTTTTTATTCACCCTGTAGATACACTGATTTGCTAAAGGGATACATTATCAGCTTTTAGGTAATAACTAGCCCTAATAGCCATCTTGATTTATCAGTAACTCTTAGTCAAATTATTTCAAAGTAGACTCAAAAGAACTTTTGTCTTGGAAATTTAGTTTGCAAAGGCATTGTGTTATTTTAAAAATCAATAGATAATGATGTGTAAAAATCTGTAGAAATAAAGTTTATAAAATCTGGACAGATCATTACTATTATTTTTGGAAAATATTCGAACGAATTTAGAGCCCTCCGGAATTCAACCCAAAGTACAAGTACTAGTATAGTAATCCACTTCACTAGTGGGGTTAATCCGAAGATCGACCATGAGTATTATATATAATACCCTAGTGCACTGTGGTGAAATTTACGAGATATATCCAATATAACACATTAATGAGAAAGATAGTTTATTTCAAAATATTCTTATATCTTATGATGACAGGTCACTACATCGTCGATTACTGACACATTTTTTGATATAAAAGTATTTGTTTAAACTATTTTTGACATTTTCACAGATAACAACATGTGAACACATAATCAAGTTTATATCAAAAGAACTTAATAAGCACGGGATTGAGAAAGTCAAACTTAGTCAACGGTCAAAGTCAATGGTCAATGGTCAACGACACAGTCAAAGTCAACGGTAAAAAATCCATAGACATGGTCAAACTAAGTCAACGATCTAATCATCTAAGTTCAAGGTTTTGAGATTAATTTTACGAGATATTTAAAAAATCGTATAAAATTTACACAGTTAAACATATTCGTTTTAATACTCAATTAAATAATTCGTTCATTTTCGTGATTTTGAAAAGGTTAATATTTTTTGAAAAAATATTAAGTTTTAAAAACACTTTTAATATTTGTGAACTTTTTGAATTATTTAAAACCTTTTCATTTTGATATATTTTTTTGAACCTTTTATTGTTTTTATTGATAAAAGTTGTGAAAAAATATATCGTTTTGGTCAAACGCGAGACGAGGGTCAAACAAAAGTCAAACTTGGCCTCGGTCCAATGTGCCTTTAAACCGGGTCAAATAACTATGAAACGGTGGGCTTGAACATTGGGCCAAACAGTATTGGGCTTGAAATTGGCTAAAAGTCTTATTGGGCTTTAAATGGGCTAAGACAATTTTGAGTTTCAATTAATGGGCTTTGGTGGTCTTAGACTTGAATTTGGACCAAATGGTTAACTAAACATGAAGGTGTAGTCGAACCAAGGTGACCGACCGAGATGAGGTTCG
>BQNB010081393.1:0-29638 GCA_026074375.1 Tanacetum coccineum
AAGATGGCTTAGCCGATCGCAAAGCATGAAGGAACAAACCTACAACAAAGAACAAAGAAAAAGACCAAGACCACATGAGCTTAAACGACAAAAGCAATCTCACTGATCTCATGAAGGAGTGTCATCAATGAACTCACTTCGGGGGAGATTGTTAGCCTCAATTTTATTGAGTCAATAAAGGAAGCTCGTTCCCGTGTTCAAGACCTCACTTCGGGGGAGATTGTTAGCCTCAATTTATTGAGTCGAACAAGGAAGTTCGGTCACTCTAAGATGGAGCTTCGGTCTTTATCTAGTTAATGTTGTAATAGGAAAATATCGGGAATCGGGCTCGATAGATAATCTAATATTGTATATGTTTTGGGTTTAATCCCAAGCAAAACCCGAGCCCGGGTCCTAGTTAAATATCTCGCGCGTCACTTTTAAGTGTCGGGGTATATAAGGAACTTTTCCACTTGGAAAAGTTAGTTGTTTCATTTCTAATATATCTTTCTCTTTTCTTTTCTCTCTCATTTCTCTCTCCTCTTTCTCTCTCTAAACAACTCTCCTCATCTCTTTTCTTGTTCCGATTTCGTGTTTGATTCTATGAAGTGAAGTGTTACGGGATCCTACAGGTGGATTCTGAGTAAGTTGTTTAGTTGATTAAATACTTACACATTCCATTACAAAGGTGACGCGTAATAAAACAAGAGACAACAAGTAGGGAGTAGTGCATGATTAGGTGAACACATTTGTTTAACCATAAGAGTTTTCCATCACTTATACTTTTCTTGCAATTAGAATAGAATTAGGAGTAGTTTAGTTTAATCAAACCCCCTTTAAACCCGAGATTTTACTTGCTTTTATAAAACATAAAAAATACAAAAATACTCTTCTCTTAAACCTCTAGACCTTATTGACCATAAGATTCAAGCCTACCCAAACTATTCCCTTAGAGAACAATAATAACCCCCCGAGTCTTGTCTATACTACACTACAACGGTTAGGTACACTGCCTAGGAGGGTTGTATAACTTCGGTTTACAATCACCCGCACATCAAGTTTTTGGTGCTGCTGCCAACGAATAGTCTAGGTTTCAAATTCTATCTAGCTTAGGTCTACTCACTAGATTCCTATCAAGTGAGATTTTTTATAAGCTTTCTCGTAGTCTATCTTTTTTTATGTTATTTGTTTTGTAAATTCCATTTTACTATTCCATTATTTGTTATGGAGAATGCGAATCCATTTGTACCCCCCACATAACGGACTCCGCGCTAAGATTACCCATGAGCTCAATGAGCTCTATGAAATCTCAGCCATGATTGATTATCATCTCGAGAATATCGACCACACACAAATAAAAATACCATCACCTGTCCCTATTGTGGAATTGTTTAATGATTTTATAGACTCACCTGACGTGCTTGAAACAGATGACTTAGAATCCGATAATGAATCTATAGACACACCCCTTGTTTCTCTTTTTTTGGATTCAGATGATAAGTTGGATGATGGTGAAGTACTTAATGGGTTAGATGAGTATGAGAATGCAGGAAATTTGTACCCTAATAGGATAATTGATAGCATGGATGGTGATGACTTAGCATTCCAATAAATGATTGGTTTTACAAAGTTTGTTGCTTATTTTGACCCCTTTTTGCCAATGAACATTATTACACGTAAAGCCTATAACACTATAATGGTAGAAGGACTCGAAAGCACATGAAGAAACTTGGTAGCTATTGTTGGGATGTTTATATGTTTGTTGGAAGTTTCACCTATGTTACGGATTTCGTAGTATTAGAGGACATAGGGGAATTTATCGTAAGCGATATGTCGGAAGTTGTGATGGGAAGGCCTTTTAGAGCTATCACTCAATTAGAATATGATTGTGTTAAGGGTTTGACTTTATTTACTAAGATCTTTAACACTTACATCTTTCGGATGCCTCGCACGATACCTAGGCTTAAAAACTTTTCGTAGAGCAAGGTCTTGCCTATATTAGTACTTAGCCAACGAGATTTGATGAGCGGACTTAAGTATTCCCATGAAAAGAATAAGTTGATGTACAAGAATTGCTTAAATCTAGGTCCCGAATATCAAATTGATGAGGATACGAAAGAATGGCTCACCCGTGGACATGTGAGCGTTGGCGGAGTCACGTAAAGAGTATGACTCTGAGTCTAACTACAAGACTCATAAATAATCAAAAGTGCTTATTAGAGGCAACTCAATCTTTTTATTTCTTGCATTTTAGGAGTGTCGTGTGTTTTATTCTTTGTTATTTGTTTTTATATGTTTGATATATGTGATCATGCTTTGTTTTGTGTTTAACCTCGTCTTAATTACAATCAAAGGTATTTTGCATAAAATAAGTGCGGGGGAGAAAATATCTGATTTTTAAGAACCATTTTCAAACATATAAAATAAATAATTTCAGAAAAATCACACTTTATGTTTTGTTTGTTTTGAGTCATAAGTTTATACTAACCGTTTTTGTGGTTTATGCTGTAAATTTTTCTAGGAAATAACTAATGCGATATTTGTGCAGAAATTTTTCCAAGAAAACAAAACAAGAATTTTTACAGCAGCTGGAGACAACGTCAGGATTTTTCCTAACGGTGTCACCAACTGTAGCTACGAAAAATTTGTTTTCTTTCGAATTTTTGAAAAGTTATTTTTGTCTAATTTCCAAAATTTTTAATTTTCCTAACTCTTGTAGAAAACCATGATTACATTAGTACATACATTATATCTTTATTGCTTTCTTAGGATTTACAATTCACGATTAATAGGGTTGTATATTACTTTCTGGTAGAATTTTACGCTCGGTATAGTTGTTTCTTGTCTTTCATTTGCAGGTTATATTTGATAAGGAGAGCCCGAAAGATTCTTTGGATTTTCACATGGATGATTCTTGGATGACGATTTAGCCAGTTTATCTCGTTTCTTCTCCATTATTGAGCAAAACCAGAGGAGTATTAGTTTCTCTCATTTTTCTTATTTTACCTTTATTCGTTTTTTGGGTACTCATAGAAAATTGAAGACAATGTTCAAAGTAAGTGTAGGGGGAAATAAAAGCCTTAGAAACTATTCCTTCAATTGAATTTGCTTTCTCTTGAAAAAGATGTGTAATATTCTAAAACATAGCGTAGACGGTAATTTTGACCCAAAATTTTAAATCTTTTTATGGCAAATATCGATGAAAACTTAGTATTAATAGCGTCTCATGGATAGGAGTTACATGACTAGCACAAAAAACCCTACCACAAAAAAAAAATCCACCCAGAAAAAGTGAGGTTCGCCCCTAGATCTTTAGGAATTAAAGCATCCATCTTTGATGCTTTTGATGATTTTAACCTTTAGCTTGCTCGAGTTAAGGAATTGAGCAATCGCATGTGTCTCGTTCATGGATTTGAATGAGCATGTGTGGTTTTGTCGCTTTTTCTGGAGCATTGGTATCGGTTAGGATTATGAGAGTGTACCGGTAGTATTATAAATTCTAGAACTTGCTTTAGCGATCACAAGACTGCTAGTGAAGTCACAGTCGTGTGATTAGAATTTACTAAGTGATAAGAGGCATTAGGATAAACCCCTATTTTTAGCCTGTATTTATTATAGTTATGATGGTCTCCTCGATTTTATAACTACCCCCACACCCTTGCTATGCACTCATTTTTAGTGAAAGATGCCCCTAGTACACCCCCCGAGCCTATTCTTTTCTCGGTTCACATAATTTTCTGGTGGATTTCGGATTATTAATGAAGAGCATTGTTTACACCCCACCAAAAATGTTACACCCAAATCACCTTAGGTATTTTTAGTACATTATTGTTATCACATTTGTTAAACCCCAGTTAATTATTTACTTGAGTACATGGTTGCTAAGTCAAGTCATTGTTAGTGTTACAGTTTTGGGACGATTGAGATTCATGGTAGTTTTTCATTATATGGAGAAATGGGGAAGAAAGTCAAATTATTACTCACATACGTGCTTAATACACTCCATGTTTATTGATCCTCCTAATTTAGGTCATTAGTTAGTGTATGTTATTGAGTATTTAAAAACTCAAGTGTAGTGGTGCAATTATAAACCCCAAGTCATGTATTATTTATGTTTCAGCAGATGGCAGGGCAAAAGTGTATAAAAAAATAGAAAAAAGAAAAAATTATGAGCTGCCATCTTGCTATTATTTATGTTAAAGAAAGAGTCGAGAAAAGAAAAAGAAAGAGTTCGATGTAGAGTTTGAATATTATTGTCCTAGTTTTGTCGAGTCTTGTCTTAGCAACGCCTTTTACATGTATTCTTGTATATAATTAGCTTGTCAGCACTCAAAATTCCCCCAAATATCCCCAACCGTGTTTCCTTTACCCTACACCTATACATCACAACCCTTTAAATACCTCTTTGATAGTAATTCCTAGGTGCTTACGTCAAAGCGGTGGACGTTTGTGATCCTTTATCAAGCTTATGGTAATCTATATACGATGACATGTAGTGAGTGTTATTTTCTCTTTTCCTATATTGTTATAATTCATTATTACACCCGAGAGAATGAGAGAATCCAAAGACTTATGTGAGGTGCTAGTATATAATTTCCGTGCTTTTAATAACGATGTCTAAATGGTTGTGTCATAAATTATATTTATTGAGTAGGTTAAATGCCCTCGATATTGCTATTGATTAGGTAGAAAAGCTCATTTTCTTGAGGACAAGAAAATCACAAGTGTAGGGGTATTTGATGAGGTGTCATTTTATACACTTTTCAGGGTTATTTAACCCCCGAAATCACGCAAATATCTCCATTTATCATGCTTAATCATTTCTTTTTGTCATTTTAGCATTTGGAGGAAATACATGTGACTTGGACTCAATTTGGAAAGAAACAGACAAGATTACAACTCTACACAAAGATCGATGAAGAATTGGTTTACAAACCGTGGAGACGCCGTCACAATTTCTTATGATGACATCAATGCATTCAAGGGACGACGTCAAGACTTTTATTGAAGACGTCAAAGTAGCCGACTCAGAGAAGCCCAAAGAAGATTCTACGGGTTAACGACGTCACGATTAACAAGCGACGACGTCACGATTATTTTCCTATATATATAAACCCTAATTTTTGTGTTTTTGGGTGGAAAACTTTGGGGAACGATTTGATACTAAGTAGCATCTGTTCATAGACGATTTTTAGAGTTTCTAACCCTATTGTACTCATCATTACTCCATATTTTATTGAAGTGAAGGTCCTTTATCCCTTTATCCCTTTATCCCTTCAATCTTTCAATATGTCTATGTATTATTTGATTAATTGTTCTTCGCTTTCAATAAACATGCTTGGCTAAATTTAATTTGTGTTTGTTTATGATTGCATAAAACCTAGTTGTTTATCATGAAACCTAGTTGTTTATCTTTTATTACTACTTCTTGTTAATGATGTGTGCGTTAGGCTTTAGAAAATTAGCTTCTTAATTGCATAGCGAAGACGTCTAGGGAAACGCGGCTAGTTTATATGATACCCACGCAATAGTCTTCATACTATCTTGCCATTTGGGTGGATTCCGAGTTATGTAACCTTTGCCAATTTTCTAGACTAAGGATGTTCTATTTAGTTCTTTGTTTTATTGACTTTTGTTTCTGTCAAAACAGTTACCGTGCTAACGGTAGTCAATTTATAATTTATTTAGTCAATAGTTCATTTATTGCTTGAATTATTCCTTTTTGAGCGGTTACATCTATATTTGATCAATTACCGGTAGATTTATCCCGCAAACAGCTTAAAATGTCAAACAACGCGTCCCGACACGGCAAAATACTATCTATACTAAATTAAAACATTATAACTATGAAATTAATTATTTTGATATTATAAGACTACTAAACTTATTTTTACACTTACCTAAAATATGAGAACTTTCGGGTCACGTTTATTTACTAACTAGACACGCTACATATCCCTACAAAATACAAAAAAATCAACTAGGATCCCCTCCCAGGATCCTAGGTTCGATCGGCCTTAAGGGGACAAGGAGGCACCATTTTAGACACCTTGTCCATGCATGTATGTTCCTTATCCTCATATTATTTTCAAAAACACACACACACAACACCAAAACACTCATCAAGAAAACTCTCTCACCCTCTCTTTCTCTCTTGCTTGAACGACACAACATACACACATAAACCATACATTTTTTTTATTTTGTTCAAGAATATGGAAGCTTAAATACATCCGGTTTTGATCGTGTGGGTAAATAAACAACGTTTGGGTTGTTTGGCTAAGCTTTAATCTCCATCAAAAAACCTAATTTGTAAGTTATATTTTCTTTAAAATCTTTGTACTTTTGTTAATATTATGATGCATAAACACTAGTTGTACACTTTTTTTAGAAATCAAAAGCTAAAAATTTATAAGAGGATCTAAAGGGTGGTGTTTGGTTCGAAAGCAAAAAAAGGAAAACAAGGAAAGTATCATTTTAATATTTTGGTTGTGTTGGTGAAATAATATATTGGTTCATAAAAGCTTATAGCTTATTCGGCATATTAAAAAGCACACAAGTGCTTATTTTGGCTTATTTGGTTTCGACAATAAAAAGGGAACACAAAGGAAACTGGTTTTGGTCATTTAAACTTTCATCCTATTTTTATAGCTTAGTTTGTTGCTTATTTTTGAGACTAAAAAGATTTTATAGCTTAACGACTTATTTTTAAGCTCATATGGCTTATTTTGGGCTTATATCATGTTCGGCTCAAAAATGACAAATAAGCCAGGGCTTATTTGTTCCTTTTGTGGTCTCGGCTTATTTTTATAGCTTAAGTTCTAGTTTTTTTGATACTAAAAATGCTTATTCGCGTATCTTATAACTTATTGATTCTATTTTGGGCTTAATATATTTTTGAAAGTGTTTGTTTGGGCTTATACATACCACGGCCCAACTAAGGCCCAATAGGCTTCGACTTATTTTTGGAGCTTTTCGTTCGGCTTATTTTCCACGTATTCATAACACTTATTTTTAGTCAAAAAGTGTCGGTTTAAGAGGTTGAATAGCTAGTTGTGGTCATTGGGCCGGATAGTCCAAGATGGGCCCATTAAGCTCGCGGCTTTTGGCTTATTTGGCTACACGACTTATTTTGTTGATTTACTACTTTGCTTATTTGACTTTGGTATTTTTAGCTTATTGATATTTTTGGACTTTTCATTATTGGGCTAACTAGTAAATTCGATATTTGGCCTATTTATGGGATAAATAACTAAAGCTAAGGATTTTGACTAACATTGAGTCGGAAACAAAATTGCTGGTTTTGGTCTGGACGCCGTTGCAGTTTGTTGTTTGACCTTTCTATATTATCAAGCTACTTTTCATCATTGGTTTTGGTGTGTTCTCGTTGCCACTTTCATAAATATTTTACTTGGGGGGGAAAATAATACTCAAATCTATTTACTAATGTTTTTACTTCTGTGCATTTATTTTACTATTTCTATGTTTTTGGTCTATGACTTCGTGCTTTATTATTGAGTTTGTGATTGATGCGTATATGTTCATGCATTCTAGATGGGAAATGACAAACAACTACTAAGCCGACCTGTGTAGCTCCAGCTGGTAAGCGATAGGTTCAGAGGACTATAAGCGCTTGGACCATTGTTGAATGGTTGGTATGATTTGATTGCTATGACTACTATGATTGCTATTGGATTGCTATGTATACTGCTTGCACTCCGCTATTATATTGCACTATTATCCTACTCAGATTTTGGCACAGCAACTGGGTTTATACTCTAAATCTACGAGCTTACCAACTTTATGTTGACCTTTTCAAGTATCATTTTCAGGTGATGTGAATGCTCAGTGAAGTCAAGATAGAATGCCTTTAGCAGATCTAAGAGTATCCCTTGAGGATCTTTTCTTGAATGACTGCATTTAAAACTTTGTTTTCAGTTATGTATTTTGGATCATTTCTAGACTTGTATTACCCCATGTATGGGAGCTTGGCTTGTAATACTTCAGACTATGTTTTGTGATTTGACAAGTCACAACAAAAGTATCCACTTGAGTTCAGAGGACGTCGTGGCACTTTTATTGGTATGCATTTTAGTTTTCTCTATGTCGACACCATGTGTTATGACGATCAATCCCTCTGTCACGCCTCGTGTTTCTGCCTTAGACGAGGTGTGACAGATTGGTATCAGAGCCAATGGTTATAGAGAACTAGGTTGTTTGGCCTAGACTATAACCTAGGAACCTTCATATAGCTTGCATAATAGGATCTACGTGTGCGGTTTCCGCTTATACTTGCTTTTGAGCGTAATTATCATCTATCGTTTTAGATAAGTCAATCACTGGACTGTGTAAGTATGGTACTGAGTATAATTGGGAAAGGATGCATATATAAATACGATGGCCAACGTAATTATAGATGTATCACGACCCACGTGTACATAGGTGATCCTGCTCACTCAAACGGTATGGACAACTAGGGCCGCGATTCGAACAATAGTATATTAGGACCGTCTATATACGAAATTCCCCTCGTACCTAATGTTACCTATATCCTCCCTCGTGTAGATAATGGCTCCAACGATGACAACACGCAATGCTGGTTGACACACTGCTGCACCCCGAGGTGGAAGGACTGGTGGACAAACTGGTAGAGGAGGTGAAAGAACTAGAGAGCAAACAGGCAGAGGTGATGGACGAACTGGCGATCAAGGTGGCCGAGGAGGTGGCCGAGGTAACGGAGCGAATGCAGGCATTGACGAAGTCCTTGACTTTGCTACTATCATCGCTCAACAATTGCAATACCTACTTCCTACTATTGTCGCCCAAGTAGGTGATCACGTCAGCAATCAAGGGAACATCAGAAGTCAAAACGACAACGCCTCTGACGACAACATCCACGAAGATGATAGGAATGATAACGTAGGAAATAGTAGGAATGAGTGTTCATACAAGGACTTTGTGGCATGAAAGCCAAAGGAATTTGATGGTAAGGGTGGCGGGGTAGCTTACATCCACTGGGTTGAGAAAATGGAGGCAGTACAAGATAGCAGTGGTTGTGGAGACAACCAGAAGGTCAAGTATTATGCTAGTTTGCTAACCGGTAACGCACTGACATGGTGGAACTCTGAGGTCTGGACTAGAGGTTGTGAAGCCGTAGTGGGCATGACTTGGGAAGATTTTAAGGCATTGATGAAAGAAGAGTACTGCCCAAGCAACGAAATACAGAAGTTGGAAACAAAGTTTTGGAATCACGGCATGGTTGAAGCTGGTCATTCAATATACACTGACCGATTCTATGAGCTTGTTGGGCTAGTCCTTCACTTGGTTACCCATGAGACCAAAAGGATAGAAAGGTACATCTATGGCCTTGCTCTACAAATAAGTGGGATGGTGGCAGCAACTGAGCCATCTACAATCCAGAGTGCTATACTAAAAGCTGGGATGTTAACCGATGAGGCAGTTAGGAATGGATCTTTGAAGAGGAGTGGTGAGAGAAGAGGAGATGGCAGAGAATCAAGTAAGAAGGGAATGTCAAGAGTGACAATAAGAGAGCTAGGACTGGGAAAGTGTTTGCCATAATTACCAACCTTATTAGGAAAGAGTACACAGGTTCATCAACCAGATGTACAAACTGCAATTTCCACTATAACCCCGAGACGCTTTGTCGTATGTGTACGAACTGCAACCGCTTAGGTCATTTTGCCAAGGATTACAGGGCGTGGCCTAGGATGGTGAACCGACTGAATTCTAGAAACCTGACAGCAGCTCGTAGGGCATGTTATAAGTGTGGTGGCACCGATCACTACAAGTCAACATACCCTAGATTGAACCGAGCACCAGGACAAGGAGGAAATCGTCCAAATCAAGCTATGGCTATTGAGGGAGGTCAGGGTCGTGGGAACAATGGCAATCCGGCACATAGAAGAGCATTCGTAATGGGAGCAGAGGAAGCTCGCTAAGACCCGAACATTGTGACGGGTACATTCTCTTTAAACAACCACTATGCTACAATGCTATTTGATTCTAGTGCCAATTATAGCTTTGTTTCCACTACTTTCGTGCCTCTGTTAGACATAGAGCCCAATAGTCTAGGTTTCGGTTATGAAATTCAAATAGTTAGTGGACAACTAGTAGAGATAAATAAGGTTATATGGGTTTGTAAGCTGGAAATAGAAGGACATACCTTTGACATAGACCTAATACTGTTCGGACACGGAAGCTTCGATGTAATTATTGGGATGGACTGGTTGTCCAGGCATAGAGCCGAAATTGTCTTCCATGAGAGGGTAGTTCTAATTCCACTACCACATGGCGAGATGCTTAGGGTATACCGAGAATGGCCAAAAGAGAAGGTGAAACATCTTATGAGTGCGAAAGAAGAGGCTCCGAAACTAGAAGACATCGCCATTGTTCAAAACTTCTCCGAGGTATTCCCTAACGAACTATCAGGATTACCTCCACCTTGAGAAGTTGAGTTTCATATCGACCTAATCCCTGGAGCAATACCGATCACGAAGTCTCCCTATCGCTTGGCACCCACTGAAATGGAGGAGTTGTTGACCCAACTCAAGGAACTCCAAGACAAGGGTTTTATTCGACTAAGTTCATCGCCATGGGGAGCACTAGTATTGTTCGTCAAGAAGAAGGATGGTTCTTTCAGGATGTGTATCGACTATAGAGAGTTGAACAAACTTACCATCAAGAACCATTATCCCCTCCCAAGAATCAATGACCTATTCGATCAACTGCAAGGATCACGATACTTCTCCAAGAGAGACCTTTGGTCCGAATACCATCAGCTGAGAGTGCACGAAGACGACATTCCAAAGACCACATTTAGAACTCGATATGGACAATTCGAGTTCACAGTAATGCCTTTTGGTCTGACAAATGTACCAGCGGTATTCATAGACTTGATGAACCGAGTATGAACACCCTACCTAGACAAATTTGTTATCGTGTTCATCGAGTGACATTTTGATCTACTCAAATACAAAGGAGGAATATGAAATGCATCTAGGGTTAATCTTAGACCTGCTCAAGCAGGAGAAACTGTATGCAAAGTTTTCAAAGTGTGAATTCTGGTTGCGAGAGGTGCAGTTCCTTAGGCATGTGGTTAATAGTGATGCCATTCATGTAGATCCCAACAAGATTGAAGCTATTAAGAATTGGGAAGCCCCTAAATTGCCAACAGAAGTCCGCTCATTCTTAGGTTTAGCAGGATATATCTGGCGATTCATTGCAAATTTCTCTAACATTGCCAAATCACTTACCATCTTGACTCAGAAGAACAAAAAGTATGTTTGGGGTAATGAAAAAGAGATGACATTTCAAACTTTGAAGGATAAGCCGTGTAATGCACATGTTCTAGCACTCCCTGATGGACCAGAAGACTTCATGGTATACTGTAATGCGTCATGCCAAGGCTGGGGGTGTGTGCTGATGCAAAGGGGCAAAGTGATTGCTTATGCCTCTAGACAGTTAAATATCCACAAAAAAAATTACACCACCCATGATCTGGAACTGGGTATACAGGACGAAGAGCGTCATTTATACAGACCGCAAGAGTCTCCAGCATATCTTCAATCAGAAAGAGCTGAATATGCGTCAACGTCGTTGGATAGAGCTATTTAGCGACTATTACTGCGAAATTCGCTACCATCCTGGTAAGGCGAATGTAGTAGCCGATGCACTAAGGGGACGTTTGATACGACTGAATCGCAAAGAAAGATAATAAGCCCCAAGAAAGAGGATAGATTCATATGTTTGGTACCCATTACAGAATAAATGTGAGGAATATCATATTTTTGAAAAATTTGTACTTTGTAAAATCTTAAATTAAAAAAAAAACAATCTTTTTTCGTACTTTTTATATTTAAAAAAATATTTTTCGTAAATGAAAAGCATGTGCCACACACATGATTTTCCCTTTTTTACATAGTTTTTTGATTCTCAAGTTGGTGATTCTCACGATTCTTCACTTTTTTTAAAGAAGGGATTTGCTTTCCAAAGAATCATATTTTAATTCTCTATTCTCATTATTTGATGTACCAAACTAAGGAAATCTTTCTCATTCCGTTTCTCACCTTTCCATTCCATCATACCAAACGTCCCCTAAGTAGAAAGAAGAGAATTAAGCCTAGGAGAGTTCGAGCTATGAACATGACCATTCAGTCGAGTATCAAGGCTAAGATACTAGCAGCTCAGAATAAAGCATCTAAGGTTGTCAATGTACCATCAGAAATGCTGCGAGGGCTAGACGAACAGATGGAGCGTAGAAGTGTTGAGGTGTCATTTTATCTACTTTTTCGGGGTTGTTTAACCCCCTAAATCACGCATTTATGCCCAAAATAGGTACTTAATCGTTCATTTTCAGGTATTTCACATTTGAGAGGCATTTGGAAGATTTACACATGACTTGGGCTCATTTAGAGAAGAAACAGACAAGACTACGGGCCTACATCAACATCTCTTAAGAAAATGTTCTCAGAAGCTAGAGACGGCGTCACAGATTCAACGTGACGCCGTCATAACGAAGACCAAGACGGCGTCACAAGATCTCACGACGGCGTCAGAGAACACGACCCAGCCCATTATCTAGAATATTCTTTTTTTCACGACGGCGTCACGATTAAAACGCGACGCCGTTTCAGCGATTTTCCTATATATATCAACCCGAATTTAGGGTTTTGAGTGTGTAACTTTAGAATAAAAAGAGGGTACGAACCCTAGTTCGTTTTATTAGAGCTGTAGGGATGTATTTAGGTCACTAAAACCCTATTGTACTTTCCTTCATATGTTTTAATCAAGTAAGGTTTATTTTATCATTCATTTTGTCTATGTCGTTGTTTTCTCTGATTTATTTATGTTCTTGCTTTATCTTTACATGCTTGGTCTAAACCTCTATTATGTTTATTTATGATTGTATGAACTAGATTATCGATCTTTGTGGTGTTGCTTTTGTGATGGTGTGCATGTTAGTCTTAGGAAAACAAGCTTTTTGTACTGTATGCTGTGAAGTGTCTAGGAAAACATAATTGTTTAGAGAGGATACCATCGGGTAACATCTTCATACTACCTTGCCCCCTAATATAGTTGATCCATTCTTAATATATTCCACATGCACTTAGTATACCCTTAGGGTCCTTGTAATAGTCTTCATACTACCTTACTTGCGCGTTGCCTTAACGGAATACTAAGTAGACGACGGGTTTGTGAAATTCTTTCATGACTTAGGAAATAATTACATAGATCATCACAAGTGTGACAAAGCATCAACACTAGGAGAAGCACTCTAGGGAGTAATACATGATTAAATAAGCACAGTATTTTATTATATTGTTATCACCGTTAGTTTAGTTGTTATTTAGTTTATTAGCTAAAATCAAACCCACCTCTTAAATATATGATTTACTGCTTTCATAAATTATAAAAATGCAAAAGAATCTTCTTTCAACCTTTAGAATTCTGTTAGGCCGTGATCAAGCCTTCCCAACCTATTCCCCGAGTGAATGATAACAACCCCGAGCCTTGCCTATACTACACTACAACGATTAGGTACATTGCCTAGGGAGTTGTAAAACTTCGTGTTGAAGTCTTTACGACAACCGCACATCAATTTTTTAGCGCCGCCGCCTGGGGAATAGTTAGGTTTTGATCATAGTTTAGCTTAGTTTTACTTGCTTGAATCCTTTCAAGTAAGATTTAATTTTTGCATATTAGCTTTCTTGTAGTCTGTATTTTCTTCGTGTTATTTGTTTCGTAACTCATTTTCGTCAACCACCATGGGAGACGAGAATCCTATCCGTACTCTAGATGACTACTCCAAACTAAGCCACAAGGCTATAGGAATACCATCGAGCTCCCCGTAGGGAACAACGTGGTACCTCTTCGATCCGACACCATCCTATTGGTGCAAAATAGATGCTCATTCCACGGACTTCGGTCTGAGGATCCAAACCAACACCTCAAGGATTTCCTTAAACTTATGGACTCACTTGACCTTGATGGTGACAATAGCGAAAGAACGCGCCTGCATTTATTTCAATTTTCCCTTCGCAATCAAGCTAGCAAATGGCTTGAACGCCTTCCAGCAGGATCCATCACCACATGAGAGGATCTTACTACCCGATTCCTTGCTCAATTCTTTCCACCGGGAAGGACCGCAAAACTCCGCAATGACATCCTGATGTTCCAACAACATCATGGAGAATCTTTATCCGAAGCATGGACTCGTTTCAAGGACTTACTACAAAAAGTACCTCATCATGACATCGATCGTTGGCTTCAAATCTAAATTTTTTTATGATCATGTCTCCTTTCATCTTAAGTGCGAAATTGACCGCGCTGCTGGTGGCAAACTCCGCAATAAGAATACCGATAAATCTTGGGAAATCATTAAGAACCTCGCCCTCTACGACCACGAAGGTTGGGATGACACAAAAGAATTCGTCAAACCGGTCAAGGCCATTAATGCACCTCAAGGCGTCCCGAAAACACCTAACCGGAGACTTCTTGAGCTCGAAGACCAGATTAACTTCTTAATAAAAGGGTCACGACCGACTCCCACATCGAGCTCAGCACACACCCCTCAATCTTATGTTAAAACAGTCTATCCGAACTCCCGACCGCGAAATCAAAATGAACCACCAAAACTGAACACCTTCGCTTTTCGTGAACATACAGGTCTAAGCCCCCAACCACAAGCGTTAGAAACCACTTTTGAAGCTCGAGTACGGGACTACATGGCAGCGCATACCGAAAGAATGGAAAGATTTGAGAACGCCATTTTCAAGCAACGCGAGGAAATCAATGGTAGGATGACTGAAATGTTTAGACTTCTCAAGGAACTCACAACCAGCAAAACCCCTGAAAAAGTATTGATAAGAGAAGAAGCCAAATTCCCCGTCACCAAGAACGTGAATTCTATCTCTCTGACAAAAGGAGATGAAGAAAGGAGTAACAAGACGGAGATAACACCCGACAACACTGAGAAGCCCACCAAAACAGAAACGGAAATACCAGTAAAGGAGGCTCAGACAAAGAATGGAACTAAAAACGGGGCCAGAAACAAATCAACCAAAACACCTGAGAATGAAAAAGCATTGGAAGCACCCGGTTCTCAGCCTGTCCCGTATTACCTGAAGCATAAGATTAATGAAAAGCTAATAGAGGGACTAGTTGACAACAACAGATTCAATAACTCTCTGTCAGGAACCCGAGTTGGAAATAAAAAGGGGAAGACATATAAAGTATTACCTAGGGGACCTATTTATGATGCAATTCTTAAGAAGAAGATAACAAAGAAGGAGGACATTAGAGGAAACTTCGAAATACATTGCAACATAGGAGGCCTTAAACATGTAAATGCCCTCGTCGATCAGGGGTCCGATGTAAACGTCATGCCCTACTCCACTTATACAAAACTTACCGACGAGAGGCCTGCCAAGACTAACATTAAACTATCGTTAGCTAGCCACTCGTATATCTATCCTGTAGGAATAGCTGAAGACGTGTTAGTAGAGGTTGCCGAGCATATATACCCCATGGACTTCATAATTCTAGACATTAAGGAAGACAAAAAGAGGCCTTTCATCTTAGGAACACCATTCCTAACAATGCCTAAAGCCTCAATTAAGTTTGATAAAGGCACCATAACTCTAAGATCTGGAAAGAGTAAGATAAGTTTCCATAGGATACCTGAATCCTCCTGTAAGATCGAGAAAGGAGTTAAGAACAACATAGAGCCTATAGCCCCTATCATGACTGTAAATAGGCTAGTGCTAGAATAGGAAGAAAAGATAAAACTCCACCTTGAGAAAGAGATGAAGTTCAACCAGTAGAGGAGCAACAACTTCAAAAGTAAACACCCCGCTCCCGTTAAAGTAGAAGAAGAATTAGAAGATGAAGGAGAAGTCACGTAAGGACGTGTGACTTCGAGTCTAGCTACAAGACTTGTTAATAAAGAAAAGAGCTTCTTGGGAGGCAACCCAATTTACTTTTCTCGAAATTAGGAGTGTCATGTGTGTTTTAATTCTTTATAGTTTGTTTTATTATGTTTGAACTATCTTGTAATCATGCTTTGTTTGTATTTAACCTCGTCTTAATTTCAATAAAAGGTATTTTGCAAATAATAAGTATAGGGGAATTTATCCGGCTTTTGAGCCAAATTTAAACATGCTAAATAAATTGTTTAGATTAATTCGTGTCAGTTTTGAGTCATATGATTGAATTGTTAAATCTCAGGTTTTATGCAACCATTTGTACAAGAATTAACTTATGGAATCAAGTGCAGGAAATTTTTCATCAAAAACAAAAATTTCATTTTCACATAACATGGAGACGGCTTCACGATTTACACGTGACGCCGTCACCACGACACCTGTGACGGGGTCACAAAACCCCCAACGACGTCAAACGCCCAGGTCCAGAAAACTTAAAGTTTTTAATTATTTTTGAAAATAAAACTTGCATAACATTTAAAATATGTATTCTTCTGCTATAAACCTACAAAACCTAATGAGTTTAACAATTCTCTCATCCTATCCTTACTGCTTTATCGAGTCGAACCATAAAATCAATGAATAATTTGTTCGCACATTTTATGCTTGGTGTAGTTGTCTTTGTCTTTGATTACAGGTTATATTTGATGAGAAGAAACTTGGAAGTTCTTAGGAAGTTTCATTGGATGATTCTTGGAGGACGATTTAACCAGTTATCGCATGTTTCTTCTCCATTATTGAGCAAACCAGGGGAGTACTAGTTTCCTTTCCTTATTTTCTTTTCCCTTTATTCGTTTTACGGGTACTTCTACAGAACATTGGGGACAATGTTCAACTTAAGTGTAGGGGGGGGGGGGGGAAATAAGCCTTAGAAACTATTCTTTCATTTGTCATTTGCTTTGTCCTTAAAATGATGGGTAATATATCAAAACATAACATAAGAGATAATTTTTACCCAAATTTAATTTTTTTTATGACACATACCGTCAAAAACCGAGTATTAATAGCGTCTCATGGATAGGAATTTATATGACTAGCACAAAAACCCTCAGAATTCCACCCCAAAAATGTGAGGTTCGCCTTTAAATCTTTAGGAATTCGGGTATCTATTATTGATGCCCAAGATAGTTTATACTTTTATCTTTCTCAAGTTAAGGAGTGAGCAGTCACATGTGTCTATTTCATCGTTACGGATGTGTATGTGTGGTCTTTGTCGCCTTTTCTGGAGCATTGAGATCGGTATTAAATTATATGAGTGTACCGATAGTATATTAAATTCTAGAACTTGTTTTTGTGATGCATTTTGAGACCGCATAGTAAGTATTAGGATTTGCTTGATATGAGGCATTAGGATTAACCCATGTTTTAAACCTGTAATTGTTATGAGAGAGGTCTCACCGAGTGATCATAAACTATCCATACCCTGCCGCATGCACTCACCTTTAGTGTCAGGATAAGGGCCCTAGAGAAAAAAAAGGAATAAAAAGAATAGAATAATGTGTGAGGGTTGAGGGAGTCGTGAAGTTAGGGATAACCTTCGAGCCTATCCTTTTTTACGGTTCTCATAATTTTTTGGTGGATTCCAGATTATTAATGAAGAGCATTGTCACCCTTAAACCAATCGTTACACCCAAATCACCTTAGCCTACCATGTATGTACTCATTTTTAGTACATTATTGTATTTAACCCAAGTTAATTATTTGAGTACACGGTTGCTAAGTCCTTATCCTTGTAAATACTATTTTGGGACGATTGGGATTCATGGTAGTATTTATTTCGCGGAAGAATGGGGAAGAAACTTAAGACAAAACCCCCATATGTTTTGTCAAAGATCTCAAATGTTTATTTGATCGCACCCAATCGGGTCATTAGTTAATTGTAAAAAGCAAGCATGTAAAAGCTCAAGTAAAAAGAGTGAGTACGTGTAATAAACCTCCAGTGTGATGTAAAATGATGTATTATGTTATTAAAAAAAATGAGAAAAGAAAAAGAAAGAGATTGATGTAGAGTTATGTAGAGTTTGTATATCTTTGTCCGAGTCTTGGCTTAGCAACCAAACCAAAGTGTATTCGTATAAATAATTAGCTAACCCTTCTACTCCAAATTTACCCAAAGCCACCTAAATGTATCCCATCCGTTTCCATTTCCTTTATATGTTATCTTACACCTACACCCCACAACCCTTTAAAAGACCTCTTAGATAGTAATGAATAATGCTTGCACCTAACGTAATTTATATGCTATGACAGGTAATGAGTGTTGATTTTCTGTTTCCCCTATATGCTATAATTTATTATACAACCGAGTGAAAGAGAGAATCCCCAAACACTTATGTGAGGTGCTAGTATATATTTTCTATGCTTTTAATTACGAGGTCTAGAAGGTTGTGTTGTAGAATACTTTTAAAGAGTATGTAAAATGACCCTCATATTGCTATTGTCTAGGTAGAAAAGCCCATTTGCTTGAGGATAAGCAAATCCCAAGTGTAGGGGTATTTGATGAAGTGTTATTTTATACACTTTTTCGGGGTCGTTTAACCCCCTAAATCATGCATTTATGCCTAAAATAGGTACTTAATCGTTCCTTTTTAGGTATTTCACATTTGGGAGGCATTTGGAAGATTTACACGTGACTTGGGCTCATTTGGAGAACAAACGAACAAGACTAAGGACCTACACCAACATCTCTCAAGATAATGTTCTCAGAAGCTGGAGACGGTGTCACAACGAAGACCAAGACGATGACACAAGATCTCACGACGGCATCAGAGAACACGACCCAGCCATTATCTAGAATATTCTTTTTCATGATGGCTTCATGATTAAAACGCGATGCCGTCGCAACGGTTTTCCAATATATATCAACCCGAATTTAGGGTTTTGAGTGTGTAACTTTAGAATAAAAAGAGGGTACGAACCCTAGTTTGTTTAGCAACTATTAGGGATAATTTTAGGGCCTAAAAACCCTAGTGTACTTCCTTTAATTCATGTTTTAATCAAGTAAGTTTTATTTAATCATTTAATATGTCTATGTGTTGTCTGATTTATTTATGTTCTTGCTTTATCTATAACATGCTTGGATAAACCTCCTATTGTGTTTATTTATGATTGTATGAAACCTAGAATGTAGATCTTAGTGGTGTTACTTCTTGTGATGGATGTCCATGTTAGGTCTTAGAAAACCATCTTTTGTCTGTACTGCTGTTGATATGTCTAGGAAAACATGATTGTGTAGCAAGGATACCATCAGGTAATAGTCTTCATACTACCTTGCCTCCTAATATGGTTGATCCACTCTTAATATATTTCACATGCACTTTGTATACCCTTAGGGGCCTTGTAATAGTCTTCATACTACCTTACTTGCGCGTTGCCTTAACGGAATACTAAGTAGACGGCGGGTTCATATAATTCGTTCATGACTTAGGAAACAATTACATAGATCATCACAAGTGTGACAAAGCATCAACACTAGGAGAAGAACTCTAGGGAGTAATACATGATTAAATAAGCACAGTCTTTAATTATATTGTTATCACCGTTAGTTTAGTTATTATTTAGTTTATTAGCTAAAACCAAACCCACCTCTCAAATATATGATTTACTGCTTTCATAAATTATAAAAATACAAAAAGAATCTTCTCTCAACCCTTAGAATTCTATTAGGCCATGATCAAGCATTCCTAACCTATTCCCCGAGTGAACGATAACAACCCCGAGCCTTGTCTATATTACACTACAACGATTAGGTGCACTACCTAGGGAGTTGTAAAACTTCATGTAGAAGTCTTTACGACAACCGCACATCAAGGAGTGATGGAGCATTGTATTACATGGATTGAATATAGGTTCCTTAGACAGGTGGCGTAAGAACCCTGATAATGGACGAAGCACATAAGTCAAGGTACTCTATACCCCCAGGAGCTGATAAGATGTACTATGATCTTAGAGATATGTACTAGTGGCCAGGGATAAAAATGATACAACCTATTATGTTAGCAAGTGCTTGACTTGTTTAAATGTTAAGACTGAACATCAGAGGCCATTCGGCTTACTACAGCAACGTGAGATCCCTAAGTGAAAATAGGAGAGAATAGCCATGGACTTTATCATAAAATTTCCAAGGACCGGTAGTGGGCATGATTCAATCTAGGTCTTTATGGATAAATTAACTAAGTCTGATTATTTCCTACCCATTCGTGAGGATTTTAAGATGGATAGACTAGCTAGGTTGTACCTCAACGAAAACCTGGCAAGGCATGGTGTGACAATATCGATAATATCCGACTGAGATAGTCGCTTCACGTTACGATTTTAGCAATCGATGCAAGATGCATTAAGAACACGTTTGGATATGAGTATGGCTTACCATCCATAGACTGATGGTCAAAGAGAGCATACCATTCAGACCTTGGAAGACATGCTTAGAGCATGCATCATCGACTTTAGAGGAAGTTGGGATGTTCATCTTCTATTGGTTGAATTCTCTTACAACAACAACTATCATTCTAGCATGTGATGCGCACCGTTCGAAACACTCTATGGGAGGAAGTGCCACTCACCCATTCTATGGGAAGAAGTAGGAGAAGGACAATTGATTAGACCTGAGATCGTGCAAGAAACTACTGAGAAGATCTCCTAGATCAAGGATCGACTTAAAGCTGCATGCGATCGTCAGAAGAGTTATGCCGACAAACGTAGGAAACCATTGGAATTCAGTGTGAGTGATCATGTCCTGCTCAAAGTGTCGCCTTGGAAACGTGTGGTACGCTTTAGGAAGAAAGGCAAGTTAGCACCTAGGTTTGTTGGACCCATTGAGATCACTGAGAGGATCGTCTAGTAGCCTATCGATTTAGATTACCTCAAGAGCTAACCAGTGTTCACGATACATTTCACGTGTCGAACCTTAAGAAATGTTTGGCTGACCCAAACCTACATGTACCATTATAGGAAATCCAAGTTGATGCTAGGTTAAACTTCGTGGAAGAGCCTGTGGAAATCCTAGAGCGTAAAATCAAGAAGTTGAAGCAGAGTAGAATTCCTATCGTTAATGTTCGATGGAATTCGAAACGTGGTCCCAAATTTACTTGAGAACGCGAGGAACAAATGAAACTCAAATACCCACATCTATTTAGATCTAGCACTAGTTGAATTTCGAGACAAAATTCTTTTTAAGGGGGTTAGACTGTAACATTTGCCAATTTTCCAGACTAAGGATGTTCTATTTAGTTCTCAATTTTATTGACTTTTGCTGTTTATGTCAAAACTGTTACCATGCTAACGGTAGTCAATTTATAAATTATTTAGTTAATAGTTTATTTATTGTTGAATTATTCCTTTTTGAGCGGTTACATCTATATTTGATCACTTACTGGGAGATTTATCCCGCAAACAGCTTAAAATGTCAAACAACGCGTCCCGGCATGGCAAAATACTGTCTATACTAAATTAAAACATTATAACTGTGAAACTAATTCTTTTGATATTATAAGACTACTAAACTTATTTTTACACTTACCTAAAATACGAAAACTTTTGGGTCACGTTTATTTACGAACTAGACACGCTACATATCCCGACAAAAGAAAAAAAATCAACTAGGATCTCCTCCTCGGATTCTAGGTTCGACCGGCCTTAAGGGGACAAGGAGGCACCATTTTAGGCACCTTGTCCATGCATGTATGTTCCTTATCCTTATTTTATTTTCAAAAACATGCACAAAACACCAAAACACTCATCAAAAAAACTCTCTCACCCTCTCTTTCTCTCTTGCTCGAATGACACAACACACACACACAAACCATATATTTTTTCATTTTTTTCAAGCTTATGGAAGGTTAAATACATCCGGGTTTGATCGTGTGGGTAAATAAATAACGTTTGGGTTGTTTGGCTAAGCTTCAATCTCTATCTAAAACCTTAATTTGTAAGTAATATTTTCTTCAAAATCTTTGTACTTTTGTTAATATTATGATGCATATACACTAGTTGTACACTTTTTTAGATATCAAAAGCTAAAAATTTATAAAAGGATCTAAAGGGTGGCGTTTGGTTCGAATGAAAAGAAAAAGAAAAACAAGGAAAGTATCATTTTAATATTTTGGTTGTGTTGGAGAAATAATATTTTGGGTCATAAAAGCTTATAGCTTATTCGGCTTATTAAAAAGCACACAAGTGCTTATTATGGCTTATTTGGTTTCAACAATAAAAAGAGAACAAAAAGGAAAGTGGTTTTGGTCATTTAAACTTTCGTCCTATTTGTATGAGCTAGTCGGGCTTGTTTTTGAGCTAAAAAGAATTTTAAAGCTTTAACGACTTATTATTAAGCTCAAAAGGCTATGTTTGGGCTTATATCAAGTTCGCCCAAAAAGGACAAATAAGCCGCGCCATATTTGTACCTAATTTGTGGTCACGGCTTATTTGTTGTGGCTTAAGTTCTTATTTATAATACTAAAATGCTTCTTCGCGATCTTATAACTTATGATTCACACATTGGGCTTTAATATTAGTTTTGGAAGTGTTTGGTATTGTGGGTCATATACATACCACGGCCCAACTAATGCCCAATAGGCTTTGACTTATTTTTGGGGCTTTTCGTTCAGCTTATTTTCAACGTATTCATAACACTTATTTTTAGTCGAAAAGTGTCGGTTTAAGAGGTTGAATAGCTAGTTGTGGTCATTGGGTCGAATAGTCCAAAATGGACCCATTAAGCTCGCGCCTCACAGCTTATTTGGCTACACGGCTTATTTTGTAGACTTACTACTTTGCTTATTTGACTTTGGTATTTTTAGCTTATTGATATTCTTGGACTTTTCATTATTGGGCTAACTAGTAACTTTGATATTGGGCCTATTATGGACTAAAAACTAAAGCTAAGGATTTTGGACTAACATTGGGCCTAATGTCCCAATAAGTGAAAAACTAGTAAACTTAAATGTTTAAAGCAGATTTTGATCAATTTATACTTTGATGAGTTTAGGATAATTAAAATAGTCGTTTGGAAAACGTGTTTTGATAAAACGCAGCGTAAACGTAGATTTTGGCATTTTGTTAGAAAATAACTATTTGAGGAAAAGTGTTTGAAAATAAGGTTTAAGACATTGGAAAGCATTTATAAACAAACGGGTCATGCCAAAATTTTATAAAAATATTATACTTAGAAATATTTTTACAACAACCTACTTTCTTAAAAATCCGACAAAAAGACGAAATAATAAAATATTATTATTTTATTAATCGACTAAAAGACGAAAAGTATATTTTAAAATTTTATAAATTATAACACTTTTAATATTTATTTCGTATATTTAAAACGTGTTAATACTTATAATTTATACACCTAACCCAGATAACTTGTGATTTACTGAGTAAATTGTTGGAACATATTGTCACACCCCCAAATAGGGTCCCGTCCGATTTATTGTCCGAGGGCGTGACGTCAACTGGATATCTCAAGTAGGGGTGAGCATACCGGACCGTCGACCGGACCGGAAGACCGGACCGAACCGGACTGACCGGACCGGACCGAAGGTATTTCGGTCCGGTCCGCGGTCCGGTGTTTTGGACCAATTCGGTCCTCGGTCCGGTCGGTCCGGTCCGACCAAAAACCCGATGATAATGCGTGTAGGACCGGACCGGACCGAAGACCGACCCGGACCGGACCGACCCAGACCGGACCGGACCGTACCATTTCGGTCTAGTCCTCGGTCCGCCGTTTTGGCTAGCTTCGGTCTCGATCCAAGGTCGGTCCGGTCCTTGGACCGTGCTCACCCCTAATCTCAAGTGCAAGCATAAAGAACGACCTCTAAGGGTACGTTTGAAAAATAAACACCGTTGCATAAATTCAAAATATTAATAAGTTTTACATTGATCAAATTTAAAAGATACAAAAGTTAAAATGCGGAAGCTTAAATAAGTTCAACAACGGTATTTAAAGACATAGATAAGTTTTTGGTAAACCGATTCAGGCAAATAGACTTCACATAAGCCAAGCAACAACGTCCATGCTAAGCACCTGAGAAAAACATGCTTAAAACGTCAACATAAAGTTGGTGAATTCATAGGTTTTGTTCAAACGTATTAAATGTGGACCATAAGATTATCAAAACGTATGTGATAGTTATAGGAGATACAACTTCACATAAAGAGGCATTTACGTTGCACTAAGCTCATGAAACTGAAGCTAATACTGAAAGATAGCATGTACAGTGCTATAAAGGCTTGCCCGACCAAAGACCACCTAACTAGTTTCGACATGACGTACATCCATTAGTCCTTGGCAAACTCAGACTAGTAAGTGCTTCTTACCCGGATAGGGATAATTAGTCCCAATAGATCTATATAATACACTCGCGCTCACTTAACCAGCCTGTCGGATTAAAGATGATTAACATTCATGATAATTCGGTAAATAGTGGTCCTAAACGCTACTTAGGCAACACGGCCAATGGGGAATATCTCACGTATAGTACTTGTTTCCAGTTTTAAAAGCAATAAAAAAAAAAAAAAAATGTTCTCACCCCAAGTTACTAAAACAATTATTCAAAACAATTAAGTGGATCATGACTCACCTATGATTTGTGAGATCGAAACGAATATTCTAGAATAAAATACACGATACGAACGATGGATTTCGTATAGACAACCTATGAAATGAGGATTTAGGTTATAATATCGGAGTAGCGCAGAAGTGCCGGAAATAATGCATAAGCATATACTAGTTTACTTTTTTGTTTAATAAATTTCCAAAAAATTAACGCTGTTGATCGTAAAATCGTTAAAATGTTTTCGTAAGTAAATTGAGTAAATAAGAGTACGTATGATAATATTATATACATATAAATGTCTAAGTAAAAATATATATTTTATATATATTTTTATATATATACATTGTTCGGCATATTATTAAATTCTAATATATCTAGTTTTATCATGTGTGTTTTCTAATATTTACTAAGTATAATAATTTATAAAAATTTCGGCATGACCCGTTCTTGTTTACACGTTTTCCAAAGTCGTAGACTTTAATAAAAACCATTTTCAAATCACTTTCAATCCACTTTTCATAATTACAAACTATACATCATCAAATCTCTTATTATTCGCAACGTCCAACATTTAAAATGAGTTAAACGTATAGCGTCTAAGTCGTACACAATTAAATAAGATATTCATGAACTTATCCAATAACCTACACCGTAGCTTTACGCCTTGGGGTATTGTATTTATATTGGGCCTTGGCCCGTTAAGTCCAAAAATGTAGTTTTACTTATCCATATAGTCCGATAAGCAAAACATTAACGAATAAACACGCGACTTAATAATAAGCTATCAATAAGCTCACAATAAGCCACAATAAAATAAGCCAAACCACATAAGCGCAAGAATAAGCTTGTGGTGTTGGCCTTGTATGTGGGACGCGGCTAAAATCCAAGCAAATCATATTCGAACTTATTTATTAATCCGAACAAGTTTATCATTTGTCCTTTCAAAATAAGCTAGAAAATATGCTAACAAATATAAGCCGAAAATAAAATAAGCTAAACAAACACTTCTTCCTTCTTTTCTATACTTGGGCCGAACCAAATAATAAGCCCAATAAGCTCAAAATAATTAAATAAGCTTTTCTAAAAGCTTATTAACATAAGCCGAATATTATAAGCTATAACATACCATTTTTTTATTACACGAAAATAACCACGGTCATAAAACTATGATTTCCTTATATTTCTTTTTATTATTTTCAAAATATATGCATAACCTTTTAAGGTTTATGTAGTTTTAAAATCTTTGTTTTTACAAAATAAGTTGTACAACTAGCATGTATGCATCAAGATGATTATGAAAGTATAAGTTATTTAAAGATTAAGAGACTTACAAAAAGAAGTGGTTTAGAAGGATGACTGATGACTAGAAACAACCCAAATGTTGTTTATAACTAACCCGAATACAATAAATATCAACCACGAACAAAATATCTTCAAAGGTTTTTGATCAAGATTGGAAAATTATAAGTGTGTGTGTGTTTCTTGGATGGTTCGAACAAAAGAGAGCAAAAGAGAAGAGAGAAAACTCAATTCTTAGTGTGTGTGTATTATGAATGAGAAAATGGAAGTAATGTGTATATGTAATGCCAAGTTTACTTCACACACTAAAAGTGTATTTGTGTGTGTGCGTGGGATAAGACAAGAGGAAGAGAGGGGACCAAAATGATCTCCCAATCAAGTTCAAGCTTGGACAAAAATGAGTTGTAACCCTTATCTTATTGAATTTGAATTCAAATTGGCATGCAAGGTATGCAAGGTATGCAAAGCATGCAAAGGGGTGTTTGTTTGGATGAATGCAAACAAAGGGGGGGGGGGGAAACCAAAATGGTTTTTAATATTTTATGATGCTAATGCTCCTTGTTTGATTTAATTTCCAAGCCTTCCATGCATATGCTTACATTTTAAATAAAACACGATTCACGTAAGTAACAAAACGAATAACGGTATCACCAAAAATTATGAAATTTTAAATATTGCCTAAAAATATAAAAACGTAGCTATTGTCAAAATACTACAATGTTTGGTGTCCCGGTTCACTTCCGGCGACGATTATCAGATAAATAGCGGGAAAACTTCCTAGTTAAACGTAAAAGTTAAACGAAACTTTAAAAATTCAAATTAACGACCGGTAACGGCTAAATTAATGAACGGAAATTTACAGGGTGTCACATCCTTTCCCTGTTAAAAGAGCTTTGTCCTTAAAGCTTACGACGTAGTTTCTGCCACGGGCGCAGAAATTAGGAAAAGATGAGGGTACTTCTTTTGCATTTGATCTTCACGCTCGACCTCTCCTAGAGTTCCAGCGTACCTTGACAATCAGAATGCGACTCTGCTTTCGACATTTGACCTCACGGTCCATGATCTCGACAGGCTCTTCGATGAAGTGGAGTTTGTCGTCGATTTGGATTTCATCCAACGGTATAGCAAGAGGTTCATCTGCCATGCACTTCTTCAAATTTGAGATGTGAAACGTACTATGAACTCTACTTAACTGATCTGGGAGTTCAAGACGATAGGCGACGGTTCCTACTTTGTCTATGATCTTAAAAGGTCTAATATAGCGAGGGTTCAGATTTCCCTGTTTTCCAAAGCGTATCACCCCTTTCCATGGTGACACTTTCAGCTTGACTTTATCTCCTATTTGAAACTCAAAGGGTTTCCGTCTTACATCGACATAACTCTTTTGACGATCGCGGGCAACTTGGATACGGCTCTTGATTTGAATGATCTTCTCAGTCGTCTCGTGGATGATCTCTGGGCCAGTGAGCTATCTATCTCCAACTTCAGCCCAACAGATAGGTGATCGACACTTGCGCCCATACAATGCCTCAAATGGAGCAGCCTTAATGCTGGTATGGTAACTGTTGTTGTACAAAAATTCTACCAACGGTAAATGTTTATCCCAGCCTTTTCCAAAGTCGAGTACACAGGCACGTAACATGTCTTCCAACGTCTGAATGGTTCTCTCACTCTGACCATCGGTCTGTGGATGGTAAGTTGTACTCATATCCAATCGAGTACCTAATGCTTTATTAAGAGATTTCTAAAAATGTGAGGTAAATCTCCCATTACGATCGGAGATGATTGAAACTGGCACTCCATGCCTTAAGACTACTTCTTTCAAGTACTGTCTCGTCAACTTCTCTAACGTGTCATCTTCTTGCATAGACAAGAAATAAGTAGACTTAGTGAGACGATCAACGATTACCCAAATCGTGTCTTGACCGATTACCGTCTTTGGCAATTTAGTCACAAAGTCCATCGTTATGTTCTCTCATTTCCATTGTGGGATCTCTGGTTGAACCAACAAACTAGACGGTTTCTAATATTCTATCTTAACCTTGGCATACGTTAAACACTTGCTGACATAGGTGGTAATTTCTGCTTTCATGTTGGGCCACCAATACAGCTTCTTAAGGTCTTGGTACATCTTATCCGATCCAGGATGGATGGAATACTTTGACTTATGAGACTTATGCATAAAAACACGGAATCCAACTTCCATTGTTCAAACACAACGTTCTGTCACTACGAGGTTCTAGTTGGTTAATCATGCCATGCAAATCTTCATTGATGAAGTTCTCTTCTTTTCTGGCTTCCGATTAAGCACTCAAAATACACTTAGGAAGGTTTAACCCTATAGTCATAACTAAGGCCCGAACTCGTAGCGGCTTGCTTATTTCCTTTCGACTTAGGGCATCAGCCACTATGTTCGCCTTTCCTGGGTGATATCAAATGTTGATCCCAATGAACAGATCTTAAACTCCTTAGCTTGATGTAAGGTTTAGTATCCTTGGATAAATCCAAAGGTACTAAGATTGAAACTTTGAGAGTATGATATAAACTATGCGGAATTTAGTTTATACCACTAAGAAGAATAATAGTAATATGTGTATGACAAATAGAACTACAACCAAAACAATAAGCTTCAATATATTAATACGAACACTCTTTGATAGTGTTAGGGTTTACAACCTTGAAGCTATGACAATGACTCATTTTTGGTACATTGAATTCTATACCCTAGGACCTCCTTTTATACACCAAGGAGTCCTACAAGGCTTACAATACTTTCCTAAGTTATCATGATCTTTTAAACAAATAACTTATACATATCTTTTACAAAAATAACTCAATACTTATCTTCGTAAGTATTCTTGTTCTCCAATCCTTTCTCTTGTCTTTATCCATCTGACAGTAGAAACTTTTCCAAGCAGTTGTAATCTTTCAGCAGTTTAAACCAGCAGCATTAACTTTTGAACTAGCAGCACTAACTGAGCACAAGCAGCATTAACTACTTAGAAATTTATTCTAGCAGTACTAACATATACTAGCAGTACTAACTTTTGTACTAGCAGTAGTAACTACTTAGTATATTTTCAGTCTTCATCTCTGAGCAGTCTTAACTTCTACTAGCAGCAGTAACTTTATACTAACAGTACTAATTATACTAACAGTAGTAACTAGCAGTAGTAACTTTTATACTACCAGTACTAACTACTTAGCATAATTTTCATTAGTATTACCAGCAACACTAAGTTATGCTTGACAACACTAATATATACCTGAGCAGTAGTAACTCTAAGAATCATTTTGAAGTCTTTTAAATCCAACAATTCTCCCCTAAACTTGATGTTCATCTTTTGAATCTTCAAGTTTCTTCATTAAAAAGTCTTCATCACTATCAGGAGGATGCATTCAAACACTTCATTGACCCTTTTCCTGCTTTGTCATAAGCTTGAGTAGTTGATAGCAGATCTCATTCCAATGATCAACTTGAAGTTTCATGTTGAGCATATTTGTGATTGTTATTGGTGTGAGGGGATATCTCTTCTCAACTAACATAAAGACATGTAGCTTTCTAA
Source organism: Tanacetum coccineum (assembly GCA_026074375.1). Taxonomy (NCBI): domain Eukaryota; kingdom Viridiplantae; phylum Streptophyta; class Magnoliopsida; order Asterales; family Asteraceae; genus Tanacetum; species Tanacetum coccineum. Next base: position 29,395 of record BQNB010081393.1, read on the forward strand.
ACCTTACAAAGTGCACTCCACAGTTATCAAACAACTTCTAAACAGTCACTTTGTATCCATGTAGACTCCTCCATACTTCACTCTTTATGTCAGGTTCAAACATTACTTTTAAATCTCCCCATAACACTCTTTCATAGTCATCCTCTGGCCTTGTATTCTCATGTTTAGCTTTAACCAACTTCCAGAGGGTCTCCAAGTCTTCTATATCAATACCCTGAAGCATCTTTATCATTGATGAATACCT
>BQNB010081394.1:0-29638 GCA_026074375.1 Tanacetum coccineum
CAACTGCATTCTGGATATGGTCATCTTGATGTTACACATGTCGTTGATGAGTTTGGAAAACCAGACATAGTAATCATGAATAGTCTCTCCTTTGTGCTGACGGAAGTGTTCGAAGTCATCATACAGTTGTGATTCACGGCCTTCTTTTGTTAATTCCGAACCTTCCAGGAGCATCTTCACATTGTCCCATATGTCCTTTGCATCAGTGTAATGATTGATAAGTGAGTAGATATCTTTTGGCAACCCTTGAAGTAAGATGTTTGTTGCCCGAATGTCAGCATTGTACCTTTCCTTATCTTTAGGTGACAGGTCAGAATAGACTCGAGGTCGTTCTGGACCTAGATGTAAGGTACCTTCATTCCTTTCTGCAAGAGTTTCCCGAAATGTTCCCATCTGAAAAGGTCCTTCATCAATTGACTTCAAGATGTTTACCCCATTCTCTTTACCCTGACAGTACAGTCGAATTCGTTGTTGCCATGATGCAAAGTCAGTCCTATCAAGCATAGGTGGTTGGGTATCAGAACCGGCACATTGGATGTCTTCTTAAAGATTAGCCATCTTAATTGATTGTGAAATGATTAAGTTGATCGAACAATGATTAATGATTGTATGTTAAAAGTGGTGATTGATTGTATAAAATGGTGAATTCGTGTACAAGTTTGTTTGGATTACGGGTTGAAATTAGTTAATTAGAAAAGTTTAGTCCAAAAATCTAAAAATCCACAACTCGCTGTCTTGTAACTCGCTGGATCTAATTCGCTAGAAGAGACTTGACAACTCGCTGGTAAGAAATTAAATGGACAGAGTTCCTGTTCACAAGTCGCTAGAAATATTGTCTTCAATTAACATGTAACTCGCTAGATCCAACTCGCTACCTGCAAGAGAAGTTAACTCGCTGCCTAACTCGCTAGATTAAAAAAATTGGTTTTTCACCTAAAAACAGCTAAAAATCACCCTTTTGAACATTTTTGCCTGGTTTTTTCTTCACAACTTGGTACTAGAAGGCTATAGCAACTATAAAAACATGAACTTTAACATCACAAATGTCAAGATCAAAGAAAACCAAGAACAAGACTATAAACCTTCAAAAACCAAACTTTTGATCTAAACTAACCAAGAAAACGCACACACAATCTAGCTAATCATCCCATATGCTCTGATATCAATTGTAGGATATTAGAAATCATAACACAATCGAATGACTAGTAGATTAGCCAAGTTCTAGAGAGAGAAAGTGAGAGAGAACTTTCTAGTGAGAGAAAATGAACTTGTATAAATGAAATGACTAACCCACCTCTTCCATGGCATGGAAGAGGCTTATATAGTAACTACAAAAACCGGCCTAGGCCTTGGTAAAGGGCTTACACTTTGGGTTTAATACCCGGCCCATTACCGAATGTTATACATTAACTACTTAACTACGAGCAACAATAAACGGTAAAATACACGGGGTGACCGAGTCTTTTTCTAATATCTAACATGACATATAAGGAATACGGCATAAGATTAATGCTAGCACCAGGGTCGGCTAAAGCATTGCAGAGGAAAGTTTTGTTGAAGTTGTACGGAATAAGAAAACTTCTAAGGTCTCCGAGTTTGGGTGGAACTTTATTTTGGATCATTGCTGAACTTTCATCGCTTAAAAAAGCGGCTAAAATTTGTTCGATCTTATGTTTGTTGCTTATGAGTTTTTTGAGAAATTTGTCATAGTTAGGCATTCCGGCTAAGACGTCGACAATAGGTACGTTGATTAGGATGGCTCAGATCATGTCGAGGAATTTTACATATTGAGCTTCTATTTTTTATTTCCTGAGGCGTTGAGGATATGGAATTTTTAGTTTGTATGGTTTGGGTATTGGTGTTTCTTTAATAGGTTTCGGAAGTTGAGTTTTTGGTTGTGGTGTAGGTTCATCGTATTCATCATCGCTATCGAAGTTGATAGGGTTTTCAGAATTGTTTTGTTGATCATTCGGGTATCTGGTGGATCATAGGATTTACTACTTCTTGTGAATACAGCAATTACATGCTCATTACGAGATTGCGGTGGTTGGTAAGCTTTAGAGTTGCTACCTCATGGGTTTGGTTGAGTGTTGCTTGGAAAAGATCCAGAAGGTCGACCAGATTGCTTGTCAGCGAGTCTGTCGAGTTTCGAGGTTTTGAATTGAAGCTTGATGATTTTTAGCTACTGTTTCGAGTTGAGTTTTGAGGTCCATGAATGTTTCTTTGACAAAAGCGTTGGTTGATTGCTGAAATTTCATGATATCGTTGAATTTTCTTTGAAGATCATAGTATTTATCATCGGTGTTGGATCGATAGTTATCTCGTTTGTAATCATACCGTCTGCTTGAACGCCAATTATCGCGATTCGAGTCTCGGTCGCGGTAATCATTGTAAAAATGAGTCTTATGGAAAGTTTGCATGAATTTAGCCTCCTCTTCACGTGACATGGGTATGTCATCTTCGTCAAGAACGGGTGTAGGTTGTTTTGCACGAGATTAGAGTTCTTTGTACTGAGCATCCATTTTTATGGTCATGGCATCCATTCGGGCCATAATTTTGTCAGTATCGGTATTACTGGGGCCTTCAGTGGCGAAAGTGACAATTTTCTTAAGGGATGGTTTAGATTTTTGGTTTTTTGCCCAATCGAGTTTGAGTAAGATCTTGTCTTCAAGGAGCTGGTAAGCTTGATTTGGGGTTTTATAAAGGAAAAATACCACCGGCTGCGAAATTAAGAACTTCTTGGTTTGTTTCGTTAAGACCATGGTAAAAGATTTTGATAATATTGCCTTTGAAAAGATTGTGACCATGGCAGTTTCGGAGCATTTCCTTCATACAGAGCCAAGCATCGGTTAAGGCTTCATTGTCATTTTTTTGAAAAAGCTTAGATTTCTCCTAAGCGTCGGTCGAATAAAGCTGGGGGAAAGAATCGGCTAATGAAGGCAGTTCGGAGTTAATCCTAGTTTTTAATAGTTCCTTCGTAGAGTTCATCAAGCCAGGTTTTTGCTTCGTACGAAAGTGATAGGGGGAACATCATAAGACGGACAGCTTCTTTTTCTGTGTCTCCGTATTTAAACATATCACAGATTCAGAGAAATTCATGAATGTGTTTGTGAGGACCGGTTTTGATTTTACCATCGAATTAGTTTCCTTTGGCAATAGTCAAGTGGTTTCTTTTAATGGCAAATTCATTTGCGGTTTCAGGAATAGTGATTGCGAGACCGGGAGTCGGAGCGACAACACGGTCGACAGCCCACATGGGTTCGTCATCCACCGGATTATAGTTTTGAAGGGTCGAGAAAGTGACGGAAGTAATTGAGATCAAGGATTGGAAGGTAGACAGTTCTTGGGTGTTGAGGTGGGTTGTTTCTTTGTTCGAATGGAACTCTTCTGTTTCATCGATGAAGTCTTCGATTCAGAGTTCGTTCAGGTTCAGGTAACGGTTCGACTAGTTCAGAGTTGGAAGCACGTGTATGCATCCAAGGAAAATAAACCTTTTGGGTTTAGGTTTAGTTTGCCAGAAAACTGTACGGTGTTTTTTGAAAAAGAGGGGGAGTTAAAATAATTTTCCAGAGTTGACTACAGAACAGCTTAAAAAATCCTCGGTAGTGGCGCCAAAAACTTTGATGTGTTTCAAAAGTTTTAAATTTATAATGATTGAAAATACCAATTTTATTATAGGGAAATACACGGGTAAAAGTATATCCCACGTATGTAGTATAATCTTTTTTAGGTAAGACCAGGTCGACCACATGGATTTAAGTAGTGTTCAAATAATCAGAAGAAAATTAAACTTTAACAAATTTTGAAAATAACTTTTGTTTTACCAAGTGATAATAAAGATGACTACTCGGATGGTTGAAAAATAATTTATAAGTAGTGGTAATGATTAAGACCTCAAAGATGGAACCTTAATTTATAAAAAAGATTTCTCGTCAGAAAACGGTTTCACAAATTAACTTAATTAACTCAAGACTTATATGTAGTTAACTAGACCAAATGTGTCACCCAATTAATCCAGTTACTATTATATCAAAGCTTATTTTGTTTATCAATTTACGAAAGTGGATTTCTCAACACAGACAATAAAGACCATAGACAAATCCTTAAAACCATATAGATCATAACGGGTCTTTCGACCTATACCGATACGATTTTATAATCTAAGTTGATAAGCAAAACCGACAATATAAGACACAATAGGGTTGCAACATAAGCTTGAGATTAATGTGATCAAGATCATACCAAACACTTATTCATTATCATAACTTCACCAAGTAGTCATGAGAGAATTAGCCTCTCATGGCTATGGAGTTCATAACATAGGATGATTCAATATAAACTTTCATAATTTCAATAAACTAAGATGATGTTCTTCTTTGTTCTTGGTTGTTTGATCTTGAATCTTTAAAAGGTATGGTGTTTATGGTGTAGGAAAAAGTTAGGAAGGTTTAGGATATTATAAGGGAAAAGGGATTGTGTGTGAGATGAGAGAAGTGTGTAAGAATGAGTTGATGAAATGTGTGGGAATTGTGGCTCTATTTATAGGCTGATTTTCGGGTATAAGTGTGGCGCACAAAATAATTTGTGCGGCGCACATGGTGCGTTAATGGGATAATATTTAATGACTTCATTTATTTTCATAGCCAGATGGGAAGTGTGGCGCACAAAATACTTTGTGCGGCGTACTTGGTGAGTTAATGCACATTTTTTACTGAGCCTTTAATTCTTTTGACTTTGGGGAGAAGTGCGGCGCACAATGGGTAAGTGCGACGTACATGGTACGTGCGGCGCACATAGGGTAAGTGTGGCGCACATTTGCACCTTTCAGCTTGAGACTTTAGCTTTTCTTGTATCTTGCTTTCCGAAGTGTATAAGTACTTGATCTTTGATTTATTTGAGCTCAGGATGTCTTCAAGTGAACCTGCAAGTATTTCATGCTATTAAGTATCGAAAGTTCACGAGAAATTATAAAATATATATAAATAACACCACCAAAAGCATGTATAATTTAGGCGTTATCACTTGGTTATCCAAAGCTTGAAATTGTTCATAAGCTTGAATTATCCACATATACTTACTCAAAATGTATTGAAAGTAAAGATCGTAATGATCATAGTTGGGATCTATAACCTTTTTAATGTAATAAAGATATGTATTATTGAGGTGTGTAGGTAGAAGTGTGTATAAAAACAATAAATTGAAAAAATCGTCCATGTGGTGTGGCCAAATTGCATGTTTACTCATCATTATTTCGAAAGTGCAACGAACATCCCTGTAGGAAACTTTAGGCTACATATTCAGTCGCTGTGAAAGTTGAATGACTAAAATACTCTTTGTTTTCTTCCCCTTTGCATGAAATTTTCTTTTATAACCTTTTCATCAAAAACATTGAAAAACAACTCAAGAACAACATCATCAAAACTACACAAATTGAATGGTATTGGCGAAAACACGAATTAAAGAACCCATTAAATAAAATCATCATCTTTAAGAATGAAACCCAAACCTCAACATTTTCTAAAACCCTAATTCTTGAAGAAAAATAATCAATTCGAAAGCCTAATTTTAAATCATCATCTTCAATTTGAATCCTCTAATTTGAAAACCGTAATTTCAAAATCATCATAATCAGTTTAACATCTCCCAACTTTAAAATTCTAATTTCGAAGCCCTAATTTGGGACTATTCCTCATCATTTTTGAAAGCCTTGATTTTGGAACTCGATATGATCAATTTGAATTGGGTATGTCCAGATTCTTGTTGTTGGACCTTCGAATTAGCATTAAATGTGGCGAGTGTGTTGATAGTCTTGAAGATGAAACATAAGTAAGAAATATATTTTTTATAATACTGCTGCTAAGCCTTTCAAGAACAATATATGGAGTATTCTGCAAAGGTTAATAATATCTTCTATATTGTATTATATCTGGCAAGAAATAAAAAAGAGATTGTTCCAAAATGTAAAGAAAATGGTGGAAGATTTGAGTAAATGTATAGAGGATATTGTTGAGAGTATGTTGAAATCCTTGACTGTTAAGAAGTCTGTTGCGGTTCTTTCTATTGCTAGAGAATATGGATTGTTGTGTTTTAAAAAGAACCTAGTCAAAAGTATTTGAGTATTTTATACTTGGGTGATTGGAATTGGTTTGGGTCTGATGTTTTCACTGTGTAGGGGAAAGCAGTCCTGAGTTTTCACTGGAATTGATTAAAAGTGTGTTTGGAAGTAGGGCTTTTAGCCTTGTATCTCATTTTAAGCTGTCTTGGTTATGAAGAACAAAGTTTTCTTATGGCATTACTTTACTCTCTTCTGCAATATTGAGCAGTCCTGAGTTTTATACAGTTTATTACAATGGATGCCTTTTAACATTGAAGTTTACTGCTTAACTATCCTTATTGATCTTTATTGGTTATCAGATGGCCTAGGGAGGATCTGGTGGAATAAGGGGTCAATTTGGATGGTTTTGTAGTTAAATGTACCATAATGTAGGTTTTCTATTATGAAGGGTAAATGATCTGGGTGGGTAGTGCATGATGTTTGGAATAGAGAGTTGTGAAAGATGAAACTTTTTTGTCCAAACAGTGCATTGCCAAAGGAGGTTAGGTTGGATTCTAGATGAGGGTGTGTGTTCCCTGGCTTGTGATGCTTGATCCTCTGTGCTCTAAATATCAATTAGTGAGGTTGAGTTGTTGTTTGATTTTGAAGTACATGATTAAGAAATGTAGCTAGTTGGATATAGCCCCTTAGTTCTAAAGTATGGATGCTATTGCCTTCATGATGATGCCTAGTTCATGATATTATAGTTCATTATGGATGTTGGTTGAATGATTTATGCTTATCATGGTCTAGGAAATGTAGTCATGAGGTAATGGTTTTTTGGTGAATAAAAGGTGAACTGAATCAGATAGGTATCTGATGTTATGCTCGTGTTTGAATTTTGTACCAGAGATATGAGTTTTTAGTATTATCCGAGATATAATTATTGTATGTGAGATAGTGCAGTATAGTACTCGAGTAGTATTGTATTGTTTTTGAATAGTTAGGACTAGGAGTATTAATATATAGGTATGTCTATATCTTTTCCTTTATTTATGTAATATTTCTTGATAATTAATCAAAGTTTACCTCTTAACCAAGTTGAGGGATTTGATTTCGATTCAATTATAAATGGTTAATAATTTTAGGATTGATTTCATTCTCATAAGTGGTGTAACCTAACTTTACCAATCCCCCCCCCCCCCCCCCCGTCCCCCACCCCCCGGTTCCCATCCTTAATTGAGGGTAAATGGATCTCGGGTCCGGGTCCCTGTGCATGATGTTTTGGATAGAGAGTGTGAAAGTATTGAACACTCTTTTTGCTCCCCCCCACAATCAGTGACAATTGCCAAAGAGAGGCCTTAGCTCTGGATTCTGATGAGGGTGTGTGTTTCCCTGGCTCCTTCGTGATGCTTGATCCTCTGTGCTCTAAATATACTTAGTGATTTGAAGTACATGATTAAGAAATGTAGCTGTTGGATATCAGCCTACCTTAGTCTCTAAAGTATGGATGCTATTGCCTTATGATGATGCCAGTTCATGATATTATAGTTCATTTTGGATGTTGGTTGAATGATGAGTGATGGCTTATCATGGTCTAGGACAATGTTGTCATGTAGTAATGGTTTTTTGGTGAAATAATTGGTGCAAAAACCCACTGCCACCCTACTCAGATAGGTATCTGATGGTATGGCTCGTGTTTGAATTTTTTACCAGAGATATGAGACCTCTTTTAGTATTTTCCGAGATATAATTATTGTATGTGAGATATGTTGCAGTATAGTACTCGGGTAGTATTGTTATTGTTTTGATTAGTTAGACTGGAGTCATTAATATAATAGGTATGTCTATATCTTTTCCATTATTTATGTAATATTTCTTGATAATTAATCAAAGTTTACCTCTTAACCAAGTTGAGGGATTTGATTTCGATTCAATTATAAATGGTTAATAATTTTAGGATTGATTTCATTCTCATAAGTGGTGTAACCTAACTTTAGTTTTCACAATTTGTGTTTGTGTCAAGAATTTGATATTTTCATTTGAGTTAAATTAAAAAATGAATTATTCATGTGAAATTTGTGAGGAAGAGGATAAAGGGTATTTTCGTCATTTGATTTCTGCCAAGGACTGAATATGCAGCCCAAAATTTCTCATAAGGACTTTCATTGCACTTTCGAAAGAATGAGGACTAAACGTGCAATTTGGCCTGACCACAAAGGCAATTTTTCTAATTCACTCATGTAAATATCATTTTGATTTAAGAGTATTATAGGATTTTTAAGTGATTTACGTAAGTAAAATCTGTTTTATTTTCAAAAAACGGCTACATTTTAGAGGATCCGACGGCTTTAAAAAAGACCCCAAAGTGACCGTTGCAATTGAGAAAAAGCGACCGGTGCATGTGGCGTCGACCCTTATAACGCGAGAGAGGTATCAGACTACTCCTTAAGATCACGTCATAAGGCTATAACGCGCTTTATGGCTCGCGACCTCGAATGCCGCATGGAAACAAAATAGAGAAATGATACATAGGCCTAACTAAATAGACCAGATAATAGACCTACAAATCTTATTGGTTGATTTGTCTATGCATTTAAAGAATAAGTCAATCATTTTTATAATTCCTAATAGGCTTATGATATATGTACCCCCTCCCCCTTTGTTGAAGGTTCCAAAAGGCGTGTTGAAGACTATGGAATCTATCCGTAGTAAGTTCTTCAACGGTGTTGATTCTTCGGATAGAAAGATTTCGTAGGTAGCTTGGGATAATGTCTTAGCGTCCAAACTGAACAGTGGTCTTGGTGTCTCGAGTTTCTTCGCGTTGAATCGTGCTCTTTTGTTGAAGTGGGTGTGGCGCTTCACCCTCCCCCCCCCCCCCCCCCCCCCCCCACGCCGCCAGGGGCCCAAACTTGTTCTAGAATTTAGAAATATATATAGAGAAACAGAATTTTCTATAGAAACATCGAGACGTAGAAGCTCACATTAAATTCAGGGCTTATGATATATGTACACCCTTAAACACCGTTTGTACCCCCCGGGTTTTTTGCGGTTTTTTTTGTATTTTTTATTTTTGTATTTTTATAATTTTGTATATGTTACAAAACCGTGACACGGAAAAAACGGAACGAAAAATATAAAGTTTAACAGGTCAAAAGTATGAAACTGTCAAAAATTACGAAACAGAAACTGATAAAAAACTGCGTTGCACTGTAAAAAGGGGGTACAAAAGAAATCTTTTGTACCTTTTGACACTATTCAATAGGCCAGAGGTACCAATAGGGGTACCCTTCCTAATATAGCCTTCTAAAAATTTATACAGTGTCTATATTGTATCTTTTCTTTTGATTTTTCTTTTGCACCAAGATCTCTACGCCACCACAAACTTTCTTTTATGTTACAACGTCTTTACATTTAATCCTTTATAATCATTGATGTATTTGTCTTGAAATTAACTAGCAGTTTAGATATAAAAAAGATCAATCCACAATTAATGTTTCAAGTGTATAAAATGCAAAAACACCAATCATCTGTTCGATTGCAAGTTGGAAGCAATGTTTCTCAAATCAATTAAAACAAGTTTTTCGTGAGGCAGAGATCTTAGTGCAAAAGAAAAAACAAAGGGAAAGATGTATTATAGAAACTGAAAAAAATATTTGAAAGGCTATATTAGGAATTGTAAAAATGATTGACTTATTCTTAAAGACATAGAGAAATTGTTTTTTTGAACGGCTGATAATATATTGGAAAAAAAAGTCTAGCAAGGAGCTAGAAACTTAAAAGTATATATATGAATTACAAAAAATAAAAGCATAACGATGCGACCCGGGACTTTAACTGCGAGGGAAACTAAAGAGATGAAAAAACTTTTGAAACGGAGGCCGAATAATAAGATATTATATTTGTATTATTTCTCTACAAGATATTTGGAACACGCTAGTAAGTTGATCAGAAGAAACAGACAAAACAGAGGGCCTGCCCTAGATAGAAGATAATAAATACATGTACAGCAAGATCTGAAAGCTTAGAACCACATATACAAAGAGCTTGGGACCTACTAACAAATGGAAATTTTATTACAATAAAGGAAAACATTTATTTCATATTTTAGGCTTATGATTTTAAACTCATTTTTCTTGGCTTATTTTGAAACTTTTCGGCTCATATGAGCTTATTGTAACAATATACATCAACTTGATGACGTTTTCGACCTATGGCGCAAGGCAACGTAATCGTTGCCTACGTTATGGGTTGTCTCACCGTCACCACCAACCGGAGGTATACGTGTTTTCCTATTTTTTCCTTTCAATTGCAACGGTCGGATTTTAAAATACAAAAAAAAGACGTTTGAGACACCTGTATAGCCTTTTTTTTTTGAAAAAATACATCATTTTACCCATTTTTATACCCTTTAAAAATCCTACAAATGCTTTTTAATTCACTAGTAATTTTTAACACACAGTTCTAAATAAATATCTCAACAATACGTATCTTTATTTCTACCTCTAACTCACAAAAATGAATAAGGTTCCATGGATCAATCAAATGCTATCTAACCCACAAAATCAAATACGAAACTAATCATCTTCATGTAATTCGACCGAATCCAAACACACCATCATTCGTAAATTTCATTACTTCAAACGCTAATCAACTTCCATTATTTGATACGTCATATCAAATCCAAACCAGATTACCAACTTTAACCCATTTTATTTCATATTTTCATGTAATATTTTTATGTCTTTTTTTATTAAGGAAATTGTAATTTTAGTTTCATTCGTGTATTATTTGAATAAAAAATAAAAAATTGTAAGGCTCTAATGGTGAATTGGTGTCCTATAACTTGATGAAGGAAAGTGTTTTTTGGTCTAAGTTATATGTACATAGTTGTAAAAGAAAAAACTAACATGAAATCGCTTTTTGTTATAATATCACCCTATGTGGCACTTACCTATCTCACAAATATTATCTCACATGTCTTCAACGAGACTTGAACACACAACCTCTAAGTTGATGGGTTACTCACATACCGTTGGGCCAAGAGGCCTTTGGTTTAAAGATAAAAGTTAGGTCGTCTTCTTCATATGTGTTTCTAAACTAAGTTGTTGGCATGCAATATAAGGTTATGTTTATTTAGTAGCGTAAGTTATGATAAACAAGCTTTTAAGCTCATACTAAATAGTACTGTAGATATTTGTATTAGCTTATGATAAATAAAACAAAGATGAATAGAAAAAGAGAAGCTTGTATTAGCCACATAAATAGAAGCTTATGAAAACTTCAATGCATACGCTCATAAACTCAAGCTTATAAACTATTTCAAACACAAATGAGCTTATTTATGTTATTTAAGCTAATAAGCCTTTTATCTATATTTATATTATATTATAAAGCACTTAGGACATTTTATTTTTAAAAAAAACTTAAAAATTCAGACTTTTAAACTTACTTATTATGAAGATATAAGGATGTGCAATCTTGACCATCTATCTCATTTTAGAGAACCACATCTTATAGTGACATGTGTTACTTCTTAATTAAAAAATCACTTTTATTTTTAAATTGAAATATATATATATATGTATATATATATATATATATGTATATATATATATATATGTATATATATATATACATATATATATTTTCTAAAATTTTGTGCTCTTTAATTAAACATCTATTTTAATATATTTTTATTAATTTTTAGTTTTTTTTTCATTTTTAAAGTCTCTAAAACTGCTGTTTTACGCGGGTATCTTGCTGATAACATCCCCTAAGCTTTGATATACATATAAATTATATACTTAAAGATCTAATAGCAACGTAATTTTCAAATGTTAATTTTTAGACATCAACTTCAAAGATTACCAAATTACCTTACGACCGTAAAATAGGAGAAGATGACCGAAATGACGTGTCGTCTTTGTGGCATGCACATATGGCATGACAATTGGCATATGTGCATGCCACCGGATCATCTTTTCTGGTTTTCTAGACACTTTTTCTGATTAGCTTCTCCTGTTTCCCGGAACTTCCACAACCAAACAAAAACATAAATATAAATCTTAACTACAAATTACAAAACCAGTAGATCTTGTATAAGAACCAACCAATAATATTATGGGACACTTCTTAAAAACCCACCTTAACCACTCATCATTTAAACCATACACCACTACCTTTGATCTAAATCTTACGGTAGTGGTTGAGTTAGGCGGCCAGTGGAGGTGGTGGGGTGTGGAGATAGTGATGGTTGATATGGAGGTAGGGATGGCAATGCGGCGGGTTTACCCGATTACCAAATCCCCAAACCCGCCTTGATTCTCATCGGGACATCCTGTTAGGGCGCGATTCTCCCCCAAACCCGCCCCGTACTAATCGGGAATTTTATCACGATGCCCTTTTTTGTGCAATTCTCATTCAAAGTCGCATCATTTTACATTTATTATTATTTTTAAACCGTTAGCACTAACTTGAAAAATTAAGAACCTATTAATAATTAATTACAAATAAGGCTTGTTATGTTTTGAATGATAGTATTATATATAAATAATGGTCGCAAAAAAGTACAACATAAACATATGACATTAAATAAATTTATATAATCACAATTTTGCAAACTTACAAAGATTAAAAATTAACAATATTAGAGAAATATTTGTTTATTACGTAAATACTAACAAAATACTACTCGTATACAAGTATAGATATATTTGTATATATGTATATATTATTTGAGCGAGGCGGGGATGTTATTCCTCGTTCCCTTTATAGTTAGCATGTCACGAATTTTGCAAACTTACAAAGATATGTAATACATTGTAACAAGGTGAGAGTGAAATTTTGTTTATTAACGGTAAAGTGAGCTGAACTCTCTGTGAAATTACTAAGCGTGTATATCAAAGTATTAGATTTTTTGTATGATGATGTATATATTATTCTGAAGCGAGGCGGAGTGTAGATTCCTCGTTCTAATCCCCGCAAGACCCCTCCACCCCAAACCCCGATTAAAATCCCCGTTTAACCACAAACTCATCTCGTAACCCGATAAACATGCCTCTCCCCACCTCAATTAGTTCGTATTTCGGATTTCCCGTCAGGTTCGGGTTTCTTTTGTCATCCCTATGTGGAGGGCAGTGATTGATGGTTAAGGAGGGTAGAGTGTGGTGACGACAGAGGGAGGTGGTGGTGGGCTGGGGAAGCTAAGGGAGGTGGTGGAGTGCGGAGATGATGGCCAGCGATATGGGGGTGGTGGAGTGCGGAGATGATGGCCAACGATATGGGGGTGGTTGTGGTCGGAGTCGGTGGCTCATAGTTGGATCTCAAAGTATCGTATATATATGAAAAAAGTAAAGTAAAATGGCATCTAAGCTAATGTGTGCTACATTTGAAAGTTTGCAGGGCATCATGATAAAAATTTTGGTTTATGTCGAATATTTTGTAAAATCATTGCTATTACATGGATTTAACCTTAAATTATATCCACGTAATTTAATCTTTAGCATCTTCACAATAACATTAATATCTCTAATAGCAACAATCATTTGAGTACACTTCTCTGGCCAAATTCATCAAGCTGTGACAAAGTTGCAGTCAAAGGTTTCGACCAAAGTGGTTCCACTTACAGGAGGTTTAGGGTAAATGTACTAATCATACATACATACATAATCAAAGCTTCGAATTTTGTGGGTAATTGTTCAAATTCTTGTGCATACATGTAGAATTCAAGTAATGAAGCAATTTGAATCAATTTGAATTCAAGTAATGAAGCAATTTGAATCAACAAGAAAATAGCTGCTCGTAATGATCTAATTCTTAAGGTTTATAATTATAAGTAGAATTAGTTTCATCACTTTTATTATCATCTTCGTATAATGGTTTAGGTATAGAACTATTAACAACACCAACCATAAAAAATACAAGGATTGTATACTACTAAACCATCTTAATCTTCTACAGTTATAAAATTAGCTGGTACATCTGTTGCATGTCAAGATGAATCTCCGTATCTACAATCCAAAAGATATTTCTATATTTCCGTTTGTATGTTGTTAACTTTAAAGGTTTTGGTTGAACAATTTCTTCTAATGTTTATATTTTTCTAGATAGTCATATATTAAGATGTTAAACTTATTTAAAATTTAAATTATTAAATTTATACTTTTTATAAAAACCGCTTTTATTCTTTGTATAGTTTTCTACATCTCAAGCAAATCCTAATACTTACTTATGCGGTCTCAGGATGCATCACAAAAACAAGTTCTAGAATTTAATATACTACCGGTACACTCATATGAATTTTACTAACACTAGACATTCAAACGGTGACGAAGACCACACGTACACATCCGTAATGACAGAATAGACACGTGTGACTGCTCACTCCTTAACTCGAATCGTGTAAAGATAAAATCATCTTGGGTTACCGACGATAGGTACCCGAATTTCTAAAGATCTAAGGGCGAACCTCACAATTTTGGGGTCGAATTTTAAGGGTTATCGTGCTAGTCATATAAATTTCTATCCATGGGACACTAGTAATACTCGGTTTTCGTTGGTATGTGTCGTAAAAAAATTTAAAATTTGGTAAAAATTACCCTTTTATGTCGTGTTTCGATATATTACCCATCTTTTTAAGGACGAAGCAAATGACAAATAAAAGAATAGTTTCTAAGGCTTATTTCCCCCCTACACTTATTTTGAACATTGTCCCCAATGTTCTCTGGAAGTACCCGTTAAAACAGATAAAGGGAAAAGAAAACAAGGAAAAGAAACTAGTACTCCCCTGGTTTACTCAATAATGGAGAAGAAACATGCGATAACTGGTTAGATCGTCCTCTGAGAATCATCCAATGAAACTTCCTAAGAACTTCCAAGCTTCTTCTCATCAAATATAACCTGTAATCAAAGACAGAGAAAACTATACCAAGCATAAAATGTGCGATTTACCAATATACAATATGAATTTAGGGGTCGACTTGATAGATAGGATGAATTTTTTTTAAACTTATCAGGTTTTGTAGGTTTATACAGAAGAATACCTATATTAAATGTTTCATAAGTTTTATTTTCAAAAAATAATTAAAAACTTTTAAGTTTTCTGGACATGAGCGTTTGACTCTGTCGGGTTGGTGTGACCCCGTCACAGGTGTCGTGATGACGGCCTCAAGTGTTAATCGCGACACCGTCTCCACTGTCTGTGAAAATGAAATTTTTGTTTTTAATGAAAAATTTCCTGCACTTGATTCCATAAGTTAATTTCTGTATAAATTGATGTATAAAACCTGAGAATTAACAATTCAATCATATGACTCGATACTGACGCGAATTAATCTAAACAATTCATTTAATATGTTTGAATTTTGCTCAAAAGCCGGATAAATTCCCCTACACTTATTGTTTGCAAAATACCTTTGATTAAAATTAAGACGAGGTTAAAAACAATACAAAACATGATTACAAAATAATTCAAACATAATAAAACAAACTATAAAGAATAAAACACGCATGACACTAATTAAACAAGTTCATAATAGAAACATTCATTACAAGAGTTAAGATGTTCAAATCCTAGAGACTATTACAAACCACAATTGTTCAAATTAGAAGGGATGAAAGAAACACTAAAATTGTAAAACCTAAAAATCTCAACAAGTGTAAAATTACCAAAATACCCCTAATGCAAGAAAATTTCATAAAAGCATGGATAAATTTCATTTTAATTCTAGAAATTATAAAAATACAACATATGACAATTATGAAATTTATGTAAGATTAAGATACCTTGTATTTTGTAAGAAAAATAAATAATATTTATGTATATACATATTAGCCGAAAATATTAATATTTATGTATTTATACTTTACAAATTAAATGAAATAAAATTAGGATAAATACAAAATAATTATGCAAGTTTTAAAATCTGATTTAGTTATTTTTGAAAGCCCAAAATTCGGCCAAAGACTTTGTTATAATCCTTTATACATTTTTAAATTGTTAAACCCTAAAACAAAATACACCAAAAACCCTAAAATCAAAAGAGGCGGCACAAAATTTTTTTTAGAGCTAGCACGAATTTTCTAAGGTGTTTTGAAGGTCAAGGATCGTGGGAAAAATATTAGAAAGATTGTTTAAGGCTTGGTTCGATCGTGGGAATTTATTTGGTTCAAAAAACAAATTCGTGTGTCAATAATTCGAAAAATCACCAAGGATCATCAAAGGTATTTTTGTATCTCATTTTTCATCATGTCAATTCGTTCTATGCTTAATAAAAATTATCATGCATGTTATTTTGGTCGAAATAATTAAAACATGTTCGAAACCCTAATTTTTAGCTAGTTACGTAATCGGCATTTATAATATTTGGTAAAATGATTTTATATTTTTCTAAGGTTTGATATATCATATGTAACTCAGATAAAATGTTTTTATAATATAGAATAGATTCGAGAAATTTTATTTGGGATAA
This sequence comes from Tanacetum coccineum, assembly GCA_026074375.1. NCBI lineage: Eukaryota > Viridiplantae > Streptophyta > Magnoliopsida > Asterales > Asteraceae > Tanacetum > Tanacetum coccineum. The sequence continues at coordinate 16,507 of BQNB010081394.1, forward strand.
TTTTGTTTATTCCGATTTATGAATAAAGGAAAAGAAAGAAAAAAATATTTAAACAAATTACGTTAGGTTTTTGCTAATTTTTTTCCCAGGTTCAATTTAATGCTAATGATTGGGTAAATAATTGTGTTGTTAATTGGGAAAAATCCAGAATTAGGGTTTTGTGGATTATTAGTAACCATTTGGATTTTAAAATAAAATGGGGGTGAATTGTAAAGTTTCTGAAACTATGAAGTCATTTTTAAACATTTAATTATACTATATTATTTCTGTAAAAAATAAGTTGGGGTGTATAAAATGTCATATTGATAATTAATTTGGATTAAAAATGTTAAATACAAATAATAAGTAGTTAGAAATCAATTAATTAAAATAGAGGGACTAAATGTAAATTCTGAAAAGTGGAAGGATTGGTAAGTATTAAATGTATAAAAGTATAATTTGACAAATCTTGAATCTTATAAGGACTTGTTTTGTAATTATGGATAATTAAAGATATTGTTTAAATAATTAATAAACAAAAGGGCTAAATATGTAAATTGTGTAAATTAAGGGTTTCACTTGTAAATACAGAAAATGGAAGGTATAATCTGAATAAAATGTGAAACTTTGATATTTACACTTTTAACCTTGAAAATTGTTGATTTTTTATATTAAACCCTAAAATATGGAAAGTTGTCTTATTTAACCCTAAACTTGTAAGGTTGATATGTTAAGTCCCTAAACTATTCAAAATACTTAATAGAATCTCAAATGATGAATATTACTAAAAATGTAAAGTTACCAAAAATGGAAAGTTACTAAAAATGGAAAGTTACTAAAAATGGAAAGTTACTAAAAATGGAAAGTTGCTAAAAATAGAAAGTATAACTTAAATGAATGGTTTGTAATTCGAATTCATCATTTCTTTAGGTTCGGTCAAGAGGGGGTGATTTTGATTTCCTGTGGTGTTTTCTTTGATTTTTGCTTTGCTTCGGAATAAGGTACAAATATTCTGACCTTATCGTTAAGGTTTTCCCAGGACAATTCCTCTCTATCTTTGATTCTTATGTGAATTTGCCTACATTACTCTGAGCCTTTTAAATCTTGGTTCTCTTATATGATAGTTTAGTTATTTCTATCTGAACCCGGCTATGCTACCTTTGATATTTTGAACCTTGGACATGAACCTTTGCTATGATCCCTTTGAAAGAACTTTGATATGACTTTTAGCTTTTTGAACCCTTCATTTGAGACCCTAGCCACTAATTGTTTCCTAGCCATGAGGTAACATGGCCGTGTCATTGGATAGCAGCCGTTTGGCATGACTCATGTGTGAGTGAGTGATATTCTCCACGCCGTCCCCCATTTGATATTATAGCTCATATATGAAGATTATTATTTGTTTTAGGGGCGTATAGGATGCATCCTAGATTTGTTTAGTATTCGAGGATTATGACATATGATATAGTATATTTGGTGATGATGTTATGGTGCATCCACGTCTTCACAATTTTGGAGTTACGCGACACCATGCTACTATGATATGATTTGTTTGGGCTTGGTAATTGGACTTGATTTGTTTTTTTGATTCATCTTACCTTACACTATGAATTAACTTCTGATTTGTTTTACCTTATATTTATATCCCTTTGATCATGTCTTGTGATATCCTTTGTACCTTATATCGTATCCTTTGATTTTCCGTTATCTTTTGCGTTCGATTATAATAGCTTGTTCACTGGGCTTTTAATCTGCATCCGCACTTTCATTTCCTCGGTAGGTATCTAAGGCTAGGAGCATAGTGTTTTCTATTCTGGATATATGCTGAGTGTGGACTTACCCTAGAGATCTTAGTTTTGATATATGATTTGTTACTTTTTGAGACATTCGTTATTTCGGTTATTTCATTTGGATATGTCTGTTCTTTAAGAACTTATGTACCTTAAGTCATGTTGACTTATTTTCCTTTGGTATTTATTTAAGACTTCCACTGTTTATGCTTGTGTTATGATTATGTATGCCTTTGATGTCACACCATATTTGTAAAACTACTAACCTTATGGTTCGGCGTTACAATTTGTGGTATCAGAGCCAGGTTAATCAAGACGAGGTCTTATGACCTTAGAGCTTAGGCTATGACATGTGAGGATTGGGTAGACATTAGGTTCCTTCTGCGTAACTCTCTTCCGTAACCTATCTTGTTTTCGTTTGTTAACCGTTTTCTCGATCGTTCAGATGGTGACTACCCGTAGAAACTCAGATGACGATGTTCCTAACTTCGAGGCCATGATTAATGCTGCTGTGGCCAATGCTCTCCTTAACCTTACGGCTGCTTTGAGAACTCATTCAAACCCCAAACCTGACATCAGAATGGTTGTTGGACTCTTCAAGGTGGTGGTGGTGGTGGAAGATGCTGAACCCTAGTGAAAATAATTTAAAAAAATTGTTTGGATTGAAATGTTTACTAAGTTAAAAGCCAGCTTGCGTTTCGTCTGCTGCCACTCCATGCCGAGGCAGAAGACTGATAACGCATATGGAGAAGTATTTTCAATTTTGGTGTTGTCCGACAACTTCAAGACTCGTCCGCTGCATTTAAACTATATGTTATTCACTGAGTGGTGGAATGCACATTTGCTACTCATGGGGGGGGGGGGTGGGATGGAGGCGATGCTTTTGCCGATACTTGTACTTGGGTTGCTTTTCGTGAGATCTTTTACAACAGGTATTTTCCGGCATCTGAACAACAATGTTATGAGCGTGAGTATGGGTCGATATGTCAGCTGGATCGAGAGAATTCTGGGGAGTACATGGATATGTTCACTAGATTGGCTAGTTTTTTGCTTGGATCTATGTGGAGATGCCTAGAGGCAAGCTAGACATTTCAAGTGGGGGCTAAAGAAGTGGGTTTTGGACCGGATCGTTAATACGGATTATACGAATGTTGCGTAGGTTGCGGCTGCCGCCCGTAACATCGAGTTATTGCATGAGAGTGGAAATTCGAATAAGCGGGATAGAGATGGTAATCGGATTCAGAATAGGGGATAGGGCCAACAGGAGAACAAGGGTCGTTATGACCAGGGTCAGCATGCGTATAGGGGTCATCAAGACCAGAGTGTTGAGCATCGGGGTCGTCAGGATCGGGGTTATGATTTGAAACGACAGGATTTTCGGTCAGAGGGAAATCAGAGGTTAGATGGTAGGAAGGGAATGACGCCAGGGTTAGGTAACTACAACCAGCGCCAGCACAGGGGTCAGTCAACTCGGGATTTTAACCAGGGTCATGCTTCAGGTTCTGCAGGTCAGAGGAGGTCTACCGAGACTTTGCCTCCTCCACCTCTTTGTACTACCTGTGGAAAGCCTGATCCGGGTGTTTTTTATAAGGCTACTGGGGGATGTTTTACTTGCGGGTCTACTCAACATAAGGGAAAGGATTGTCCCCCAAGGGAAGCAGAACAGAGTATGCCATCGGATTTTTGTGCTAAGACTGCTCCTACTACAGGAAGGGTTTATGCTACACTCATGATCTGGCGGGCAAGACTTTCAGTACTATTACCGGTATTCTCATACATGATCGATCTGTTACTGTCTTCGTTTTATTTGAAACTAGGGCTAGCCCATTTATAGATCTACCACTTTTGCTAAGAAACTTAATATGACTCCTACACCATTAATTGAACGTGTAATCATTTCAACCCCAATGAAGAACCATATGCTTATTGACCATGAATATGTTAACTGCCCTCTACGTTTTGATGATCGTGTTCGTCCTGCGAATTTGCTTCCTATCCATATGTTCGACTTTGATATGATTCTTAGCAGGATTGAGTTGCTTCTCATCCGAGCTACCATTGACTGACTATGCTAACTGTGACGTCTTTGTAACGTTCGCCAACCTGAATTGTTTGATCATGGTCTCACCGCTAATTCCTTTAAGCCTCATTTCTGCTATGAAGGCACGTACCTTATTCTCATGAGGTGCCAGGTTTTTCTGGGCTTCTGTTATGTACACATCTTTTGGAGAGTCCTAGCTATTGAAAAATCTTTCTGTTGTTCGTGAATTCCTGATTTTTTTCTCGATGAACTTCCTAGACTTCCTCTGGCTAGATGAGATTGAATTGTGTGCATTGATAATTCCAGGTGCTGAACCTATCTCAAAGGCTCCGTATCGTATGGCACCTGTTGAATTGAAGGAGTTAAAGGAGCAGTTACAGGAGATGTTGGAGAATGGCTTTATTAGACCCAGTGTTTCACCTTAGGGTGCACCGGTCTTATTTGTTAAGAAGAAGGATGGGAGCATGCGCTTGTGTATTGATTACCGCGAACTCAACCGTATTACGATTCGTAACCGCTATCCTCTTCTGCGAATCGACGATTTGTTTGACTAACTGCAAGGGGCCAAATATTTTTCTAAGATTGATCTGCGATCTGGTTATCCAGTACCATCCGGGCAAGGCTAATGTGGTTGCCGACGCACTTAGTCAAAAATCTGGGATGATAGCTTGTTTTGATTCCATAATCCTTCATGATTTAGAGCGTTTAGATGTTGAGTTATGTGTACGAGGTTCTGGTGGCTATTGGGGGAGTATGAGTATAGAGTTTAACCTCATGCTAAAGATCAAAGAAGCTCAAAGGGACGACGGTGAATTGTGGGTTATTGTGCAGAATGTTGAAGACGGTAAACATACTGAGTTCAGTATTGATGATGACGGTGTTGTGTGGTTTGAAGATAGGCTATGTGTTCCTAATGATCAGGCACTTTGCGAGAAGGTTATGACAGAAGCTCATAGTTCTCCATTTACTATTCATCCAGGTTCAACCAAAATGTACAGAGATTTGAAATAGTACTTTTGGTAGAATGGCATGAAGCAAGATGTGGCTACGTTAAGTATTCCAAATGTATGGACTGTCAGCAGTCAAAATTGAACATCAGAGGGCAAGTTGTTTGTTACATGCCGTTAGATGAGTCCCTATGTGGAATGGGATGAGATTTCCATGATTTCGTTACTGGTTTGCTTACAACTAAAAAGACATGAAAGCTATTTGGGTGGTTGTTGATCGGCTAACAAGTCTGCTCATTTCTTACCCATTCGGAAGAATTAAAGTAATAGTAAGTTGGCGGATGATTTTACGACAAGAGATCGTTAGACTGCATGGTACAATCGGACTCTGTTGTGTCCGACAGAGATCTCGAAGTTTATTACGTCTCGTTTTTGGAAATGATACAGAAAAGCTTGGGGAACTAGTCTTAAGTTCAGTACAGCAATTCATCCTCAAACCATGGCAGTCAGAGAGTACCATACAGACTTTTGAAGATATGTAGAGGGCTTGTGCTTTGAATGGACAGTAGTTGGGAATAATATTGTGCATTGGGGAGTTTGCCTACAAATAATAGTGGCATGCCTATCATCAAGCATGCACATTTCGAGCTTTTGTATGGTAGGAAGAATGTCGAGCACCTAATTGCTGGATGAAGTAGTGAACGTTTATACGTTTGATTGAAGGTCCGGAGCTTATCGAGATTACTAATGAGAAAGTGGCTGTTGCTAAGGAGAAATTGAAAGAGGCTAGATCGCGACAGAAGAGTTATGCTGATAAGCATCGACGTGACTTAGAGTTTCAAGTTGGAGATCGTGTATTTCTGAAGGTTTCGCCATTCAGAGGAGTTAAACGTTTTGGGATCAAGGGCAAGCTCAGTCCTCGATTCATCGGTCCGTTTGAGATTTTGGAACGTATTGGAGAGGTTTCGTATCGTCTGGCGCTTCCTCCGCAGTTATCGCACGTTCACGATGTCTTTCATGTATCTCTTTTGAGGGGATACCATTATCATCCATTGCATGTCGCATCTTATCCTTTTGATCAGATTCAGCCTGATATGTCTTTGTCCGAGGAACCTGAATCCATTCTGGATCGGCAAGAGAGAGTCATGAGAAACAAAGTTATTCCTTTTGTGAAGATTCTTTGGAAGAATCACCCAGAGCGTGAGGCTACCTGGGAGACCGAAGAGTCTATGCGAGCTAGTTATCCTCATTTCTTTGTCTAGTTCGGTATGTTTTCGTTTCGTTCTCATTTCGTTTTCATTCCGGTTCATTTCAATTTTCGAGGACGAAATTTTTTTTAGAGGGGAAGAAGTTGTAAAACCTAAAAATCTCAACAAGTGTAAAATTACCAAAATACCCCTAATGCAAGAAAAGTACATAAAAGCATGCATAAACTTCATTTAAATCTTAGAAATTATAAAAATACAACATATGACAATTATGAAATTTATGTAAGATTAAAATACCTTATATTATATAAGAAAAATAATTAATACTTATGCATATGTATTTTAGCCGAAAATATTAATATTTATGTATTTATACTTTACAAATTAAATAAAATAAAATAAGGATAATTACAAAATAATTATGCAAGTTTAAAATCTGATTTAGTCTATTTTTAAAAGCCTAAAATTCGGTCTAATATCCTATTAAAATTCTTTTATGCATTTTATTTTGATTAAACCTAAAAAACTAAACCACCGAAACCCTAAAAAATACAAGAGGCGGCATCAAGATTTTTACAAGGACTATGATGATTTTTCTAAGGTGTTTTGAAGATCAAGGAAGGTGGGAAAAATAGTGTGAAGATTGTTTAAGGTTTGGTTCGATCGTGGTAATCGTTTGGTTCGAAAAACAAATTCGTGTGTCAATAATTCAAAAAATCACCAAGGATCATCAACGGTATTTTTGTATCTCATTTTTCATCATATTAATTCATTCTATGCTTAAGAAAAATTACCATGCATGTTATTTTGGTCGAAATAATTAAAACATGTTCGAAACCCTAATTTTTAGTTAATTATGAAATCGGCATAAATATTAATTGTACATTTGATTTTATATTTTTCTAAGGTTTTATATATCATATGTAACTCAGATAAATTGTTGGAAAAATTTAGGAGAGATTCAAAATAATTATTTGGGGGTTTTCTTTGTTTGCCGATTTCGAATAAAAGGGAAAAAGGAAAGAAAAATGATAAAATAAATTAGGGTTAGGGTTTTGCTATTTTGTACAGGTGCATTTAATGCTAATTATTGAATAATAATTATGTTAGTGGTTGGGAAAAATCAAATTAGGGTTTTGTGGATTTATTTCTTAGCCGATTTAGATTTTAAAGTACAAGGGGGTGATTTGTAATTTCTGAAACTATGAGGTCTATTTTAAATATGTTATTATAATTTTTATATTCGGTATAAAATAAGTTGGGAGGTATAAAATGTCATATTGATATTATTTTGGATTAAAATGGTTAATTACCTATAATAAGTAATTAGAAATTAATTAATTAAAATAGAGGGACTGAAATTGTAAATTCTGAAAAGTGAAAGGTTTGGTTAGTATTTAATGTATAAAGTATGAATTTTTCATATTTGAATCTATAAGGATTTGAGTCTATAAGGGCTTGGTTTGTAATTATGGATAATTAAAGATTTGTTTTAATTAATTAATAAACCAAAAGGGCTAATATGTAATTGATGATAAACATTAAAGGTTTGACTTGTAAATACAGAAAATGGAAGGTATAATCTAAATAAAATGTGAAACTTTGATATTTAAACTTTTAACCTTGGAAATTGTTGATTTTGTATATTAAACCCTAAAATATGGAAAGTTGTCATATTTAACCCTGAACTTATAAGGTTGGCATATTAAGTCCCTAAGCTATTCAAAATACTTAATAGAATCTCAAATGATGAATATTACTAAAAATGGAAAGTTACTAAAAATAGAAAGTTACTAAAAATGGAAAGTTACTAAAAATCAAAAGTTACTAAAAATGGAAAGTTACTAAAAATGGAAAGTTACTAAAAATGGAATATTACTAAAAATGGAAAGTTACTAAAAATGGAAAGTTACTAAAAATAGAAAGTATAACTTCAAATGATTGGTTTGTATATTCGATTAATCATTTCTTTAGGCTCTTACGAGTCTAAGAGGAGTGATTTTGTATTCTGTGGTGTTTCTTTGGTTATTGCTTTGCTTCAGATAGGTTACAGGATATTCTGACCTTATCGTTACAGGTTTCTCATGAAATCCTCTATATCTTTTTTACTTAAGTGATTCGTACAATTTGCTCTGAGCCTTTTATCCTTGGTTCTCTCATATGATCTGTTGTTATGTTTTCTATTTGACCATGCTATGCTACCTTTTGATATTGAACTTTTGACATTAAACCTTTGCTAGTCTTTTGAATGAACTTTGGATATGCCTTTGCTTTGACACTTCAGTTGAGACCGAGCCACTATTGTTTTCTGCCATGAAGGTAAATGGCCCGCTTCTTTGATTCGCACCTTTGGCGATGAATCATGTGTGGGTGAGTGATATCTCTCCCGTCCCCTCATTTGATATTATATGCGCATTATGAAGATTTTAAATGTTTAAGGGGTGTATGGATGATTCCTAGATTCTGTTTTGTATTTGATGGATTCTGACATTACTGATATATGGCTTTTGGATTCTTGACTGATGTTTGGTGCATTCACGTCTTTAACAATTTTTGGAGTTCGCCGGACTCCATGGTTACTATGATTTGATTTGTTTGGGCTCTGGTAATTGGACCTTGCTTTGATTTTTGATTCTCTTCCTTACTCTATGAATTGACTTCCGATTTGTCTTACCTTATATTTGTATTCCTTTGATCATGTCTTATGATATCCATTGCACCTTGTATCGTATCCTTTGATTTCCGTTATCTTTTGCATTCGATTATATATATATATATCTGTTCACTGGGGTTTGTAAGCTCAGCCGCACTTTCTTTTCCTGCGGCAGTTATCTAAGCTAGGAGCTGGGGTTGCTTTCGGGTTATGAGTGCTGAGTGTGGACTTACCCTAGAGATCTTAGTTTTGATATATGATTTGTTTCTTTTCAAGACATTCATTAGTACGGTTATTTTGTTTAGATATGTTTGTCCTTTGAGAATTTATGTACCTTAAGTCATGTTGACTTACTTTCCTTTGGTTATTTATTTGAGACTTCCGCTGTCTATGCTTGTGTTATGATTATGTATGCTTTTGATGTCACACCATATTTGTAATACTTCTACCCTTTGGGGTCGGGGCATTACAATTGTGGTAACCAAATTTTGTGAACGTAGTCATTTATAAACCTAGGTCGCTCCGCGTTTTCATCCTTCAATCCCTAATCCTATTAATCTACTCCAATCAACTCATGAAGCCACAATATGTTTTCTAGAGTGATGGTTGTTTTCTTTCTCACATTTTCTGAATATATAGATACCTCCTTTCTTTCCACCACGAGAACATTTCTTTTTTTTTGGAACTTATTCTATTGTTAAACATATTTAAATTAAAAAATACCAAAAACATTAGATATTTCTACCCATTTTATTTACATTATCCAATGCATTAAAAAACCAAAAACATTAGATAATTCTACCCGTTTTTCATGCGTTTTTGTATGTTTTTGTCCATTTTTTATGTTTTCTACGTTTTTACGTATAAAAATGTAAAAAAAAAAATACATAAATGTAAAAATAACGTAAAAAAACGTATATGATATAAGGTTTAAAAAAATTGTCGTTCTAAAAAAACTGTACTAAAAGGTTAAAACTATGATAGTGACTTAAATAACCGGTAACCAAAACTTGAGTAACATATCTGTAATGTTTTAAACTTTAGTAACGTAATCGAACATTTTCACAAACTTTAGTAACATCTTTGTCTATTAACACTTCAATTTTATATACAATACTAGCAGTATAAGAAAGTATCTATCGACTATTTTATTCATCCAAATTGTTACACTATAAATGGATACCTTATCCCAAACATCCCTTCACCCATCCCTTTCAAGAATATTACTAAAACTACAATGCCAAACTCAAACAAAGACAAAAAGTTTTTGCCAATAACTTCACACGTACCGCTGGAATTAGCGTATGAGCATGTTGCTTTGTCAATCCACGCCCTGTATCTCCTCCCTAGCAAAGTCTATCCCCTCCAACCGACTACCAAACAACTTTTCCATCAACTCCAAATGTCTCTCCACCTCTTTCTCCCATCACATCTTTAGGAATTTCTCCAAGAAAACTATTGACCACTCCAAAGTCAACTCCACCTCCTTTGACTTTACCTCTACGGGCACCAACTCAACCATCTAAACACTCCTCCACTCTAGCTATAAACATGGATCTCGTTGAGCTCACCTTCTCAACTCCTCCCACGTCTCCTCACCCTTTCTTCGATTCCCTCAAAGATCTACCTCCAAGAGCCACCAACCCTCCTCGTCCTCGACCCTCGTTTGAATCTAGTGAACGTTTCGCAAATCAACCACCGCCTCATCCGGCCATGGAACCACCTCTCCCACCATTGCCATCACAACTTTCGCTTCTAGGACCTAACAATCCCTTCCCTATGCTCACTTATGAGATGTTTTATGATCATTGTCAACGCACTTAAATCATTGTCAACGACCTTCATGACGAAATGAGGTTCATCCTCAATCACATTCTCGATCATCTCAACATCCTTACCCATAACTACTAGCTTATTGTAGGGATCAAATAAAAATGTAGCTATAATTAAGATCACTTCCTTGTTCTTAGTTTTGTCTATGTCTCGATCAAAATGATTAATAATTGTATTGCAATGAAAAATAGTTCATGAAAATGCTTGTGTTGCATGTTTATTTCTGCATAATAACTTTAATTACATTCTAACCAATTTTTCAAAAAAGTCAAAGCTTTGACTTTTTATACAGTTGTCGATTCCCTCGGCCATAAAAGTCGGTTCCCTCTGTGGAATAGAATCGCCCCATCCGGTTTTGTAGTAGTGGTTTATTCTTTTGGCCTTCTAACATTTCTTTTGTAGGTACTCTCTAAGAAAGAGGAGCTTATATCAACTTACCTAACACATTTGTCTTATAGCATCTCATCACATTTGATGATTTCTTCTCTTAAAAGAGGATGCCTCCGTTAAAGGGGGGCATTGCATCATGATTCAAACCAAATCAATTCAATCATGCATATGATTTACTTCGGATTAACTCTCTTATTACTCTTCATTTGCACTTATATCTCACTTACATTTTTGTTCTCTTTTGTTTAGGCTTTCATTCTTAATCTTTATGTTTCGACAAAAAGGGGGAGGAGTGTAACATCCGAGAATTTTCGAATTTAGATTGACGATGTCAATCTTTGACTTTTTGGGTCTGGCTTGACTTATAAGAACGATCATCTAAATCACGTTTTCACGACTCGGACTCTAAAGCAATTTGATGTGGAATGACATTCCTGACAACTTTTTAGTTTTGCCCGAGACCTGGAAACGAGCCGAAAAGGGCTAAAACAGCACCGCAAACATTATTCGAACAATATACAACGCGGACACACAAAAACAATTAAATTTGTTTTTAGTTATCAGTATTTTATTAATAAAAATATTAAATAATATAGTCATCATTTTATTAATAGCTGTTTGTTGGAAAAACGCGACTATTCCGAGTGAAATTCATTTTTATTTCGGACGGAGCGAAACCGGCTCATAAATTGAATAACAGATATTTTATAAAATGTTATAAAATATTTATGAAATATTATCAAATAAATACTCATTTTTATCGGAAAAATGATTTTAAAAACAATGGCGCAAGTTTCGAGATTTGAATCATTTGTTAAGTCGCTCAAATGAGTCCCGAACCGATATTTATAAAAGTATAACAAAAATGTTACACTTTTTACCCCTAAACTATTATAACTTTTCATTTTAAATATATATATATATAAACTTATACATTTTTTTTTTATTTATTCATTTCACTCTCACATTACTCACACACACAAACTTAATACACCTCTCTCTCTCCCACCTTCTTCTCCGGCGAGACACCTCCCACCGCCGGCCACCTTGCGCCGCCGCCGGAAAACTTTTCCGGCGGGGTTTTTCCGGCAAGACCAAAAAGACTCCCCATCCTTTGCTCTACCCGATCCACTAACTCACTCTCTCCCACGCGCCACTTCCACCATAACACCACCGACGTCACCATCATCACTATAACACCACCACAACCACGAACCGCATGGGTGCGTGTGGTTTTGTTATAAAAACGTATGGGCGTGTGGTTATGTTCAAGAAACGTAGGGTGCGTTCGATTTGGGGTTTAACACCTCAAAAAGGGTGCGTTTGATGTTATATATACAACAAGGAGTGTTTGTTTCTTCGGCTGTTAAAGAAGCCGGGGGGTGTGGGTTTGTTTGGTTCGGGTTAAGGTTATAGCAACCAAGGGATGTCGGGTTGGGTTGTTGGGTTTGTTTAACAAAAGGGTGTGGTCGGGTTTGGGACCACAGCCGACGAGGGTTGTTGGTTGGGTCGGGTTGACAGTCGGGTCGGGTATGGGTTTAGTAGCTAGGGGTGTTTGAGTTGGGTTGGCAGCCGGGTCGTTTGGTTTGTTAATAACGAGGGTGAGTTTGGTTCGGGTTTGGACAGCCACCACCACAGCCGCACCTTCAAGGTGTCGGGCTCGTGGTCACCTCGTTTCTTTTCTTTGGGTTGTGGGTTAACACCCGATGAGGGTGCTTTGGTTTGCGGGGCAGCCGGGTCTAGCCGAGTCGGGCATGGGTTTGGTTCGTGTATAAAACAACCACCGAAGGGTTGTTTGGTTCGTGTCACAGCCGGGGTCGGGTTAAGGGTTATAACCACAAGGGGGGGGTGTTGTTTTCTGTGGCAGCCCACCCCAAGGGCGTGTTTGGTTTGGGTGGCAGCAAGAAAGCCACGAGGGGAGGGTGCTTCGGGTTGAGTTTAACAACCATAAGGGTGCGTTTGGTAGGCTGCCAAACAGCCGGGAAAAAGGGTTGGTTTGGGTTTAACACCAAGGGGTGTTTGTTTGTTTGTTTGTTTGGCTGTCGAAAAGCCGGGACAGCCGAGGGGCTGTCGGGGTTGGTTTGCAACAATGGGGGCGTTTGGTTTGTTTGGTTTAAACAGCCGGGGGCTGTTGGGTTGGCTGTCAAAAACAGCCGGGGTGTTTGGTTTGGCTCGGGACAGCCGGGGCAAGGGTTGTCGGGTCGGGTTAAGGGTTATAACACAAAAGGGTGTGTTTGGTTTAGACAGAAACGCACAAGGGTGCGTTTGGTTGTCAAAATAGCACAAGGGTG